>JASCZW010008704.1:0-48143 GCA_034211315.2 Aedes japonicus | reverse complement strand
CTTCATTTTCGCATCTCATTTAGCTAACAGTTTTTTAAGATGGTAATAAAATAAGCCGTTCCTTTTTAATGTTTTAAAAACATTTTTTGCACTTGTATGACGTCAAACTTGGAGCACAACACCAGATCACACTTCAAATTTAAACAATCTATTTGACATATTTTGCATGTACTTCAAAAAGTAGGAAAGTAGTTCAACATAGATGTTTTGTAAACATTTGTGCTGATTAGAAAGACGATTAGTACTTTGGTTGAACTTTGTGTTAGAGATTTTCTGAAGTTCAGCAATTAGTTCCATGAAACTAGATTTCAACTAAATGTGAACTTCTGATTTCTTGTCTCAAGTAAAATTCGATTTTTTGGTAGCTTGGTACGTCAATCAATGCTTGAAAAAACACCTGTTGCCGCTAATTCTTCAACATGACAATCCTGTAATATTCTGACCCGACCTTGCTTCGTGTCATTACGCAAAGTTGACCAGAGGCTGGTACAAATCGGAAAACGTAATAATTGTAATTTTTTGCATAAGCACATGAGTCCCTAAAATTACCCAGAAATTCGTCCCATCGAACGATTTTCGGTTCTGTTTAAGAAGTATCTTCGTAAACATTTTCACCCAACTGATACAGTGGATAAGTTCATAAGAGATTGGATAGGTGCGTCTTTAATCTTTGCTAATCAATCTGCGCAGAACCTTATGAAGAACGTCAGAGGAAAAGTACGAGGACTAGCTAATACATGAAAAAGTAATCAAAAATCTTGCATGAACTGTTGATAAACAATGTTGAGAAACCATATGTCAGAATAAAAGTCTATCCAGTATTTTACGATTACGCATGGCCACCTCGGTTGAGTTCGGTTTCTGGTATGGAGCAAGCGATTCGACGTTTGGCTTAGGTCGTTTGACAGCTAATCGATAAGATTTGATCGATTATCTGTCAAACGGCGTTAGCCAAACGTCAAATAGCTTGCTCCCTAACATAAACCGACCTCAACCAAGACGGCCATTAGCACTCGTAAAATGCTGGATATAAATAAAAATACACTAAGGTTTTTTCTACACGGTTTGTTTTCGGCGATAACTCCAGAACGGAACAACTTATCGACCTAATTCGAATCACATTTTACGTTTTGGGCAAAGAGTAATCATATGGCAGTTTTTCAAAAAATTCACAATTTTTGGTGTAAATCTATGGTTTTTTTCATTAGGGCGTACCTACAATTGAGAGATTCCCTCCGGGCTCGCTCTCTTTCATTCATAAACCAATCACCTTTACGTTTTTCATTCTACTATTTGTAGAGTATGCTAGCCAGCACTGTTGTGTTTCGATCTGTACTAAAGAATGCCTCGTAAGTTTTATAATGGCGCTGTAATGAATGAAAGAGAGCGAGCCCGGAGAGAATCACTCAATTGTAGATACACCCTAATGAAAAAAAAAACCCCTAGAAATACTCAAAATTTAAAAACTGTATTTTGACCATTGCATGGAGAGCTTAAGTATATAATCAAAATTGGAGCAATCTAAAATGTTTAAGCGTGTAAATTTATCAACTCTATTTAGGGAAGCGAAACCTATTCTCACCATAGTACATATATCCATCACATTCTGCAGCCATCGAACTTCAAACGTAAAAAGATGTTTTATTTCCCCAATAAATAGACACAGTAACCAGCAAAAGTAGTAATTGTACCTTTCACTAGGAAAAGGAAGTTTAGTCTAAAAGCGTTCCAGCTAGGAGGATTAAAGATCCATCTTAGTGAACAGGTTAAATACTTAGGAGTGATACTGGATGCCAAACTGAACTGGAATGCTCACCTTGAGTGTGTGATCGGTAAGGCAACCAGTGCTTTCTGGATTTGCTCAAAAACATTTGGCAGAAAATGGGGTGTAAGACCAAAAATGATAATGTGGATTTATACATCCATAATACGTCCTAATGTATCGTTTGCTTCTCTTGTGGGGTGGCCAAAAACAAAAGAGGCTACTGCACAGAAAAAGCTTACAAAACTTCAACGGCTAGTATCCATTGCTATAACGGGAGCGATGCGCAGCACTCCATCAAATGCGTTGAATGCAATTCTAAATCTGCTGCCTTTGCACGAATACGTGCAACTAGAAGCGGAAAAGAGTATGCTTAGACTTAAACGGTTGAAAACTTTCATGTCTGGTGATTTAGTCGGTCACCTGAGCATTTCACAAAGCTTTCAAAATGGGCCAGTGATGTACATGAATGGAGACTGAATGATTCCTGTGGAAAACCATGACATCCCTTACAACATATGTGAAACGTCACGTATAGACTGGAAGTCGGAGGTCCCACTGTTCGTCATGACTCCATAAGATTCTTCACAAATGGCTCAAAAGTTGGAACAAAAACGGGAGCAGGAATTTTCGGCCCTGGGGTAGAAATGTCAGTGGCGATGAGAAACTATCCAACGGTTTTCCAAGCGGAGATCTTTGCTATAATAAAATGTGTTAACGTTTGTCTGAAGAGAAAATATAGATATGCAAATATTTGTATTTTTACAGACAGCCAAGCGGCACTCAAAGCGTTAAGTAATTATAAATGTACATCCAAACTTGTCTGGGAATGCATTCTTTCATTGCGAAAGGTGTACCAAGAGAACTCGGTAAATTTATTCTGGGTTCCGGGACACTGTGGCATTGAAGGCAATGAAAGGGCAGACGAGCTTACTAAACAAGGTTCTAATGCACAGTTTATTGGCCCAGAACCATTCTGCGGTATATCATACTGTGTCATAAAAATGGAATTAAAATCTTGGGAAAAGCAAAGGGTGATGACCAATTGGTTGGTCACCACAAAGTGTTCTCAAGCGAAAAGGTTTATAATTCCAAATGTTACAATTAGTAAAAAGCTTCTGGAGCTCAATAAGAGGGTTCTTTGTACCTATACTGGCCTAGTAACCGGACATTGCCCGAGTAGATATCATTTGAAAAACATTGGCCAGGTTCAGAATGATATCTGTCGTTTCTGTAACATGGAACGTGAAACCTCGGAACATCTGCTTTGCAGTTTTGATGCTGTGTACAAGAGCAGACTTAAATTTCTGTACAGTGGCTATATGCAACCTAAAGAAATTTGGACTGCAAATCCTGGTAAGTTGGTGGGTTTTATAAACTCAATTTTGCCTGACTGGGAGACGCGTCTTAGGCTGGTCACTTGACAAATGGTGATCTAGCTTTAAGATGCGAATTAGTATAGTAAACAGGGGTATATCACAAAAGTCACAAAAATCACGCAGTGATTCTACGCCCCAACAAAAAAAAAACTCCGATCAGAAGTCTGCGCGTTCAAAGAACGGCACTCCGCCGCGTCGAAAACGGACATCGTGTGGCACTTTGTGGACGCCGGATACGCCCGTTCCAGCATCTACAACATCTTGGCACTATTAAACAACAATAAGCGCATCGAAAAAAGGCCAGTTCCGGACGGCCGACGATCCTGAACGTTAAGAAGCTCCAAATGATGCTGAATAGGAAGACCGAGGGAAAAGTGGCTACATCGCTGCGTATGCTTGGCCGGGAGGTCGGTTCAATCGGCCAAATAGTGAAAAAGTACCTGGTAAACATGAACATACACGTCAGGAAGCGGGAGTCGCGTCCATTGGTTTCGGAGCTACAGGCAATGACGCAGCGGCAGCGGCTGAATAAGATGGTCAACTTGATTTTCCCGGCGAATCGGGACGTCGCGGTGGTGATGGACGACGAGATCTATCTCACTCTGGAGGGCAACGATTGGCAGGGCACTTCGTATTTACTTCCCCCACGAAGGAAGTGAGCTCCGAGGTGAAGTTTATTTCACACACCAAGTTTCCCAAAAGGTGCTGCTGTGGCCGACAATCTACGAGAAGTGGATGTCAAAGCCGCTCTTCTTTCGCTCCGGGCTGGCCGTAAATGGGAACATTTATAGAACGAAATGCCTATCGGAAGTTGCGCCGTTCATGAAGAAATACCATAAGGGCAAAGACGCGGTGTTCTGGCCGGATCTGGCGTCAGCCACAATTCGAAGCGATCGTTGGAGGAGATGGAGCGTCTGAATATCGATGTGATACCCAAGTCGGCGAACCCGCCCAACGTCCCCGAGTTGTGTCCCATCGAGAATTTCTGGGCCAACCTTAAGCTTAAGATCTACTACAACAATTTTGTAGAGAAAACTGAGGAGAAATGGATAAATAAAATGAAGAAAGAACTCAAAAACATGACTCCGCATGTTTTCGTCCGCCATGGCGAATGTTCCGGTTAACTGCCGGGAGGCCGCTCGCAAGGGCGTAGATTGTTTTTGCAAGTAATCTTGAATTATTACTTCTATTGGAAATTTATCAAAAGCAATTAACTAGCTTAGCTTTTTTTTTATCACCATCCGAAAAATAAGTCCATTTTTTTAATGCAAACGTTATTTGAATAACACACAAGGAAATGCAAACTATTTATTATGGTTTCAGTTGAAAACCGAATTTATCGACTAGCGACAATCGATTTTACTCTCGTTCTGTACGTTATACCTAATGTCGGAAGTAGTGCGCTGTATGGCGCATCAGATGCGCTGTACAGCGCACTACTTCCGACATTATGTATAACGTACAGAATGAGAGTAAAATCGATTGTCGCTAGTCGATAAATTCGATTTTCAACTGAAACCATAATATTCACACGATTTACTTACCTTTGCCGTTTCAAGTTAAAGTGTCGCGGAGAGTGAAACGAACTTAATGTTGTATTACGTTAAAACTTCCGATGCACAAATTATTCTAAAATAGGTTCAAATAATACAAACTTCGGATTCATCGAAACATGAAATTCAATGAGATTACATAGATTTTAATACATACAATTCTCATTTACAGGAAAGACGATGCAGAAATATTTGCTGGAGAAATGATTTCACGGATTCTTGTGCCTCATCCCGCCTTGGGCTTTCCAAAAAATATTACTTTGACCTATACAACTTACAAAGGATGGTTAACGCGAGGTTTAGCATCATGGAGTATCCACAAAATTATTCTGAGCGATGGATTTGGAAAGAGGTTAAACAGTCAATATGCACAAAGTTATTTTCAAATGGTAATCTTCTTTTCTGTCTGTTACAGTTTCTCACTGTGTAAGCAAATGCACTTAGATTCGAACTCCCCACTCCATATGACATTGCTGCCTGGAGAATGCGAAGAAGAAGATGACTACATTCACCAATCAACTGACGATGACCAATCAACAGATGCGCCCGATGATACCGATGAAGGTGACGAGTACGACGAAACTTCCAAAGGACAAAGCAATGAGAGAAATGATGTCAATCCCCATGCATATCCTTTACATACGTTCCGTGGCAAGGGCCCACACAGTGACCACGAGAAAAACCTGGACACGCAACCGTGGCAACCAATCGTCATTGATCTGCCTAGAAGTTATCGAAATACCGATACAAATAGCTCATATCCCATTTACATTACTCCGTCTACAACTAACCCTACCACGACCACCATGGAAGCTATAAGTGAACCGATTTTGAAACGTGGCCAACAAGAAGCAAGGAAATTGAAAAACAAAAGCAATGATCGCAGCAGTGACAAGCGCTCCATCGAAACTCCGCCCAGTAAGGATTCAGTTACCCCACCACCAGTTCCGCCCTCGACTACTGAAAGTAAAATGATTACCGTACAACTGTTTCCCTACAGATTTGCTAACGTTTTTGAAAAAGCTGAAAGATATGCAAGACTGACCTTGTTGCCATTACTGACGGAACAATTTCCACAGTTTTTTAAATCCAAGTCTAATGATGATGAAACGTCCGAGTTAGAACACGTAGAATTCAATGGAACCGAACCAGTTCCAACTATTTACAAAACCAATAGAACGGAAAAACCGATTGCTATCGATAGGCGGTCTGATTCCATGGTAGCCGCAGCCAGCGAATCATTTGGAGAGCAAAGAAATTTCAATGGTGGAGATAAAATTGATGTTCTACCGCCCAGCACTCGGAAAGCTTTCATTAGCGAAGATGCACTGTTCCAAATGCACCGAATAGAAGAAACAAGTGGAGCCGGGGATTCTTCCAGTGTCGACGACGAAGCCAGGGAGGAAATCATTCGGATCGACTTGCCAACATTCAAGCCTCACAAGGCGAAGATGATGACGCTGGCTGATCCTCAGCAGTCGAGATTTATCCCACTCAATTATAAGGAGGACAATGGGGAGGGGCTAACCACTAGCTCAAGCAATGTGATGGGTGATATAAAACCAAACGATAGCAAAAGTTGAGGGAGAGAGAAAAGTATGACAGTATTTAATTATATGTAACTAGTGATAAGAGTTAAACTATGATTTAATTATGAGCGAAATTATACGTACTTGAATACGTTTTTCTTCCAACATGGTGTAATTCATTCAAAATCAGAGCAAATCCGTTTCAAACAAATTCTGCTTTGAATTTCCAAAAGGTCATTTTTGCTTTTGTATCTTTTATTACAATTACAACTCATAGGTATAGTGGAAACAAATTATGAAATTAAGCTTGATTCAGTTATGCTTAGACTGCCAATCTCAATGATTACTTTTCTGTTAGCGATGGTGATCATTGAAATGTCACAATGGATTTCTGTTTAACCAATATCGACGTTGCTTCTATCAGGTTGGAGCAGGGATGCCATATTCACAGACATGTCTGTAAATTTGCAGACTTTTCATTTTTATTGCAGACTTCTTTAACGATGCAGACATTTAGTAGACATTTTATTTATATTGCAGACTTTTACAGACATTTGAAATATTTTTTAAATTTGAAATAAAGGTGTTCTCTGAAGTTCGGATTTAAAACGTTCGAGGATCTGAACAATATAGTAGATACGGTAAGAATCTTTGTTGAAATATTTTAAAATATCGTAGAAATCCTTGAAGAAACGAAAGCGGTGAGCCACATGGAGACTCAATGGGCCCAGAGATAAGTATCGTATAGGCCCTTTCCGAGAGTAACATGGAATCCCTACTTATGGTAGTGTTCAATCCCACGCGTGTTCAAACTCATGCAAAAAATTACTGTCAAAGCGTTGGTAATATGGGTCCTTTGCTATTAAATTACAACGAAAATCTAGGTTCACAACAATAAAATTAAATTTGAGAAATTTAGCGACTTCTTCGAAAAAAAAGCTTCTCCTAAGGTCAGGTAGAAACTTCTCAGAAGTATTGGGACCAAGCAGTTCATGCAAGAAGAACCTTCAAACATTCATTACCGAAGTTCAAGATCATACTTACCAGAATTACAAGAGAGAACTTCCTCAAGAATCAGGAGAGGACTTATCAGAGCTGCAGAAGTTCTCTGAAGTTTGGAATTTTTCAGAGGTTTTGGAGTTCTTCCCAGAAATTATGATTGAATTTCCCAGAAGTTCAGAAAAAATAAATTTCCCAAATTACAGCATTTCTGAATGAAAACTTCTCGAAGTTCACGAAATTCCAGAAGTTATGGTAGATAACTTTGATAAAATCAGGAAGAAACTTTTCAGAAGTATAGAGGGATCTTTCTAGTAGTTCAAGCTGAAATTTGTCAGAAATTCAGGAACAAACTTCTCCGAAGTTCAGGAGAATACTCCCCGGAAGTTCAGAAGAGATGATTTTGGCAGTTCAGAAAAGAACTTCTCAGAAGTTTAGGAAGAAACTTCTAACAACTTAATAAAATTTTCCAAGAAATTTCTCAAAGTTTTGCAGAAACTTTCCTCGTAGTTCAGGATAGGACTTTTCAGAAGTTAGTCAGAAGTAACTGTGTTCAGGAAAAAAATTACCAAATGTTTTTGGAAGGTAAGGTTGGGTTCTTGAATGTGAATTTCGAAGAAAATAAGAAGTGACTGCCAAGAAGTTCCTGAGGAATTTTGCCTGAATTTTAGGATAAAACTTCCCAGAATAAAGAAAAGAGCCTTGCAGAAGATTAGAAAAGAGATAATCACTGACTAACCGAAGAAGCAGTCTATAAAAAAATCATTTATTTGTCCTTAATGATATTGATGATCATGAGTGATGATGACACCATATTAAAATATTGTACACACCATCAACGGTTATTGTTGAATCAAAAAAAAGTCTGTTGAATTTATCAAATGAAAACTAAATTTTGATTTTAAAATACAAAACTGGAAAGAGCGTTACAGGGGGAAAAAATTATAGAAAATCGTGTCATCTCTGGGAATGCTTCAAGCTTCAGTGTCACTTTAAAAATATGAAACAATAGTGTAAGATTGCATACAATCCAAGAAATAGATGCAGACATGTTTACATAATCACACAAATAGCGATAATGACATAACTCGCTCTCTTCTTACGTCTTTTCGTTGAAAAAAGTCTTGTTTTCTAAAAAGAAATTTACAGACTTTTATGGGCATTCCACATATTTCAAATTTTTGGAACAGACATTGAAAAAAAAATCTGGCATCCCTGGGTTGGAGCAAGGAAGATTTTCTTTTTTATATATCTTTATTATAGAGATTTTCAGCTGTTTAGTTGGTTCCACCCCGTTCGCACTACAACCAACAATCAATATGCAACTAGCGATTTGAAATTGGTTCACTGTTGTAGAACCCCTTGGTCCGAATCACACCTTGAAGCCAGCACCTTGTTATACATATTTGCGCCTTTGTTTTGATTTGCTGTGTTATTTTGACAGAATATTTGAGAGTGTGTTCATGTGAGTTCATTACTAGGGGCGCATTATTAAGCTTGGGACCGAGCTTGGGACCGATGTTCTAGTACTGACTGAGCCAAGAAAAAAATCGTTTTTGTATGGGACCTACTGGTCTTAGAGTTAGCTACAACCTATATTACGTGATATAGAGTATCTTGATATCAAATGACATGAATATTATTTCCAGTGAAAACTGTATGTATAGATTCTGATATCAAGATACTCTATATCACGTAATATAGCTTGTAGTGCGAACGGGGTGTTCGCCTCTTTAGAGCGAAGGAAAAAATGTTTTAATTTTGACACATTAGAGTTCAAAATACAGTAGCTGTTCGCTAACTGGGCTAAGTGCACAGTCCAGGTAGCGGATGCTGCTCTGTAACTGGGCTGACAGTTCAGACAACAATCAATATGTAACTAGCGATTTGAAATTGGTTCACTGTTGTAGAACCCCTTGGTCCGAATTACACCTTGAAGCCAGCACCTTGTTATACATATTTGCGCCTTTGTTTTGATTTGCTGTGTTATTTTGACAGAGTATTTGAGAGTGTGTTCATGTGAGTTCATTATAAGCGGTGCATTATTGAGCTTGGGACCGAGCTTGGGACGATGTTCTAGTACTGACTGAGCCAAGAAAAAAATCTTTTTTGTATGGGACCTACTGGTCTTAGAGTTAGTCTATGGTTCAGATGTAAATAAAATTTGAGGGGGCTTTCGATGTAATTTCGGTTGGCATATTAAATTGCGCAATACACAAATTATATAATGTTTATATGCTTTATACGTTATTGCGATGTAGCATATTGTGAACCCCATTGTTCAAAATATTTTGTATAGGATAACGGCTCAATTTCGAACAATTTAACAATTTTTCACGCCTCCACGAACTCTATATGCTTTTTACATGCCCCTTCCGAATCTTGACAACAAGATGTCAAACGCTGATTCTTGAAGTTTATCTGCTTTTTAACTGGGCTATAGCCAAGTTAGCGAGCGCTCAGTTATAAAGCAGCTCAGTTAAACAGCACCCAGTTAGCGAACAGTTGCTGTATAAGTTTGTTTCATTCAGGAAAGTAATCAGCTTGTCTTCAGACGATAATACAGAGCAGTGTTCAGGTAACCTTCGTGCGATATTGGAGGAAAAGCTATACACTCCACTGCGCGAGATCCATCGGTGTAGATCTTGGTGTATGAGGCCTATTTTATGCTAAGCAGGTTGTTGAGTGTCGCTGAGACTATTGCTGAAGATTCGCCAGCACGGATTCTCCTCTTTATTGCCCATTCGACTTTTGGAACAGGGTGGTTCCATCTTAAATCTCCTTCCCGGTGCAGCTTTTCTACAGGGGGAAGTTCAACGTAGAATTTTCCCGCAATTAGTTCTCAGCTTTCTCAAGAATGTACACACCTTCGCGATCGCCGTACGTTTTTTCAAGAAAACTAACAACTCATGAAGTGGCTGTTTTGGTTACGAGAAGCTCGAACGGGAGCACTCTGGCTTCCACACAAGTAGACAAATTGGGTGCAGCAGTCCAGAAACGAGTCGAATTAGTTTATTATATACGGGACCAAGTGTATGGATGAGCATTGTAGAAGAACGGATCGTTTGTTCTAGTCCATATAGTAACTTGCTGACTACCGTACTGTTTCCTGCTCTAGACTTCTTGTTTAGTTGCTGCAAAGTGGGAATTGAACAAACACCTTCTATCAATTGTAACTCCAAGAATTCGTACACCCAAAAGTTGAAATTGTAGCAAAAAATGCAAAATTGCAATTTTGCAGTTTTTGCAATCATATCTTGAGAAATCCGCATGATTCTGAAAAGGCAAATTTGCCCATCATGTTCCACAAAGCTTTTTATGGTATAAACAAAGCCATGCAAGTGTGTGCAAGTGGTTATCGCTGTGTGCCTAGTGCCTCGACAATCGCAGCAACCGTTGGGTTTTTGTTCAACCGTCAACAACTTCTCAATATGGGTGAGACAATGGCACAGAACGCCGCTACGCCATATTCCACTGTTGCTATTCCGCTGTCAAGTGTTCTATTTTTATCTGCACTCGTCATCACACTCCTATCGCCCTCTCATCAAGTCACCATGCGGTTTATGAAATAAACGAAGCCATGTAAGTGTGTGCGACCGAAATTTGCTTCATTGTTGTAACGTTGAGTGCCTCAAAAACCGAAGAAACTGTAGGACTTTTATTCCATTCACCTCAACTTGTTGTGGTGACTGGATGGTTACAATGAAGAGCCGTCATGCTGACGGTCGCGGTTCGACTCTCGGTAGCGGATGGTAATCTTTTTTTTTTTGTGCGCCATTGAATTTACTACTACTAATCAACTGTACAACATCACGCACACATTGAATTTTTCTAATCGAATTGATGTGTTGCTTTTTTGCCCACGACCAATGTTGCTTTCTTTCTCCAAGTTGCGATCCATTACGAGAAAGGAAACCAAATCATGCGAAATTGCATTACAATCTTGCTTTTTTATTTTGGGTTTTGAGGAACTCCTGTTTCTTCTGGGAAAATCTGCGATTTACTGTTTCCGATTTTTACCTGAAACGTGCGGTTTTGCAAAAAGGCGTGGATAAATTCAACAATGTTGCTTGCGAAGCCCCAATCGATTAAATATCGAACCATTCCTGGTCGCCAGACTCGATTATAGGTTTTTGAGAGGTCTAGTGTAGCAATGTCGACATGTAGGTCAAGAGACGCCAAATAAGTACCAATGCCTCGGCCTTTAAGAAAGGCACAGCACTGTTGTCAGCCGGCGATTGACCATTCTTTCCATAGTTTTAGATGTGCAGTTGGTTAGCGCTATTGGTCGGTAATTTTGGGGTTCTGGTGATCCGGTGTTTTTCTTAGGAATTGGTACAACGAAACTGTGTCTCCAACTAGTGGGAAATGATTATTTTTCATGGATGTTTTCCCGGTCTGGGTGGTTTTCAGGGGTCCTTTTTGCTGCTCTTAGTGCTTTCCTACGAGCTTTGACGGCTTACTTTGTTTCTTCACACCACCATGGTAATGTTCTTTTACCAGGTCTGCCGCTTGTGTTGGGGATGTATGCCTTTGCTGCATCGAAGATCATTGAGCATATTTATTCGGGCTCGTATGTATGTTCACATCTATTGATTGTGCGATATTATTTTCAAATTCTGCCCAATCTGCAATATTTTGCTGCCACCGTGGACGCCTGGTTGTATCTGGTAGAGTTTGGCTACATCGCACTTCTATTGGAAAGTAGTCACTGCCACCGAGATCTGGGTGGATAAACCAGCTCAGATTTCTTCGATTCTCGATTTGCAGTTGCTTCGAAAAAAAGTGATATCTCCGTCATTGAGGACGATGAGATCGTTGTTCTCCACGATATCCATTAGGGAAGGTCCATTAATTATGTCACGCAGTAAGGGGGGAGGGGGAAGGTTTCAGAAAACGTGACGATCCATACAAAAAAAATTGGAGGTCCATACAAAAACCGTGACAAGGGGGGGGGGAGGGGGGTTTAAAAATAGTCAATTTTTGCGTGACGTAATTAATGGACATTCCCTTATGGTAGCTCCTCTTCTATCGGTTTTCTTTGATCCCCATGCGTAGTGGTGTGCATTGAGATCTCCGAGAATCATAAATGGCCTTTCGAGTTGATCAATGACATTTTGTAGCTCGGATTCTAAATTCGTGATTCCTGATGGCTGAAGGTGAAGGGACACGATCGAATGCTGAAAAGGAGTTTCAACGGTTATCGCAAGTGCAATAAGAGTAGTGTTCAGTGGTTTCTGCCTGAGGGGAACTGATTGATGTACAGCAAGTGCCACATTTTGAAAGCGAGTTCAGCCTGTTTTGATGTATCATTGGTACTGTCCGCGGAGTATGTTGTTTAGGTTTGTGGATCCTCTGCAATGAATCTCCTGTAGTGCGATGGTCTGAGGTAGGTTATCGTGAGTCAGCATTTGTAGATCGTTTAAGTTGTTAAACAGGCCGTTAATATTCCACTGTAGCGCTAAGCGAATCAGTTGTCAATCGTTGTTGGACATGCTCGTGTATGTTTCAGTAGACATTGATCGATGACGGACGTGTCCTGGAGAATTAGGGATTGATGGTAAAGAGACAGTATGTTGTATATATTCAACTGGTTGAGTGGTTTGCTGCCATTCGAGAGAAGGGCTTCTCTCTGTCCAGGTGGGGGAAGATGAGGTTATCACGTGACCCACTTTTCCAATCTGTTGCTTCTTCGTCGTTTATAGGGGAATGGGAGTTGCCTCCCTTGTCCGTCCCTCTTCCAGCCGCAGCAGAGGGTAAAGGGTTGTCCACCAGTTCCGGTAAAGAGATAGCTCGCCAAATCCGCTACTCCACTGGGTTAATATTTTGATCTATGCTTGAGTAGTAATACCTGGTAGTGTTAGGAGAATGTTGGGAGGGATTTCTCAAATCGTGTTGGTTACGATCGTCATTGATGATAGTGCTTCGGTGTCCCGAGGACTCGGTCAAAGAGATTGCGTTTAGGTTGTACGAGGAACGGATTTCGTTCAGGGCTTCCTGGATTTGTACTTTGTGTTTTGGGTGATAGAGGATCCATTGGAGATTTTTGGTTCGTTTTCTTAGCAGGCGTCTACGGTGATAGGTTTGAACGAAAAGAGTATGGTTTTAGGTTTCCATCCCTTGGTCCGAGGAATAGTTGTCCTCATGGACCATTTCATCGTCAGATACTTCAACTGATATAGTTGCTTTGTATTTTTTTGGGTATGATACCTCAGTTTGTTGCTGGCTTGCTGTCATCTTTTTTGTTCCATTGTGAGAGGTAGGTTCAAGATCTCGTTTGGGATTTGGCACCTGAAGTTTGGCTTGCTAATAGGTCTTTGGTTACGGTAAGATTCTAGTTCCTTGTCCTTGGATTGCAAGGCAGTTTTCAGTTTCGTAATTATGTCCATCCATTGGATTCTCTTGGTTGGGCTTTTTCAAGGGCTTTGATTTCTTTGATCCTGGACATTTTGACGGATTCTTCCTCCTTTCTGCTGAGTGAAGCTATCAATATGTCAGTCTTCTCATCTTTTTTCTCCATTTCTTTAACAAGGCTGGTATAGGCATCCTTGAGTTCTCGGATTTCTTGGTTCGAAAAATTAGATTCCTGGTTGCGTTGAACGGTTTCCTCGAGAGCTGCAATTTTTTTATTGTTTCCTCCTTGTCCTTTTCTATAGCCTCAACTTTGGCAGACAAATCCATCAACTTGTCTTTACTTGCCGATGCTACTCCGGCATAGGTGCTTTTTCCAACTGCTGCTTCGTAAATGCGCTTTGCAGCGGGGTACGAGATCTCTTTGTCTATACCCTGATATGCTGGATCGTATTTTCTACTACGAATACTGGGCATTTCCGACTGGAAACCCCATGGTCGTTTGTGTTGCAACGAAAGCAGTGAGGTTCATCGGTGCACTTTGTTCCCTTGACAAACACGTGTTTCTGAGCACAATGTCTGCACGTTTCACTTTCATCTTGGCAACGAGCGCTGGTATGCCCAAAACGGTAGCAACGGAAGCACAACATCGGAGCCGGATAATACGGCCGAGTTCTACAACGCTGGTAACCGATGTCAATGTTCTCTGGTCTAACTGTGCCTTCAATAGTGAGGATTATTGTCGGGGTGTTAACGGGTTTTCCTTCGATTTTTCGGGTAATGCGCCTTTTGTGACCTTTTGTTCCGCTAAAACTTCCATTGCTTTGGCGTCGCTGATTTTGTCGATACCTTATGCGTTTATAACACACCGCACGGAGTTGAGGCCGGTGTGTTTCGTGATGTTGATTTTTGTACCATCCATGAGTTCCGTCATTTGAAGATGTTTATCTATCTGTTGCTTGTTTCTGACTTTGAGGGCGTACGTAAGTCCTTTGGCCTCAGGAAATGCACCGTCGATTTGTCCGGAGATATGTTGCTCGATTGACTTGCGTAGAATGAAGGGGTTTTCTGGAGCTTGCGAGTGCTAGTTTTAAGACAACCAATTCGCCGTGGTTGCCATTTGTGTCCATAAAGCTGGGTAACGTTGCTCCGGCGTATGATCCGTTTCCCCTAATTTTGCTACACTGTTTACGTTTCTTATTCACCGACTCATACAATAGTAGCAAAAGTGCTTTGTTGACCACTATACACAGATCGTCCAGCAGAAGCGGCGAGTAAGGGCACTATTTACTATTGTGTCGGAGTGATCGCTGTCACGCTGATAACACCACTATTCGTTTGTGTTATTGACTTATGTGCACTGGATTGGTATTGCCTTGATCACGTGCTGCAGAGCAATGACAGTCGATATTTGGAGCGTCTCTTTCGCGATAATCACTGTTTAAAATTCACGAGTTTTTTCCAACATTTGACGGACGGTTATACTTTCCCGCACCATGCAGAAACTTCTTGCCGAGCCTTGGAGACACTTCTAGTGGAAAAACTTCCGGGCGCGTATAATACACTCACGAGAGATTGAAAAAACAAAGGAAGAATATTGTGCAATGCACGAAAAAAAGGATTGTGATAATTGTCCTCGATATGTGTGGCCATTGAAGCGTTCTGATGGATGATCCAAGAATTTGTGGGAAATACATGTGCACATTCTCAGTCGAAAAGGAAACAAACAAACTGTAAAAAGTTAGACTTTATTTTTAAGATGTTTTAAACATCATTTTTTGTCTTATTTTTTTCTGATAAAGATCTTCGATGTTTTAAAATGGGTTTTCCGTAATCAGATTTAAAATTCGTTATAAACTTCACAAAACATGTAATCTTTCTTTGAGTTTTACACTCATCATTCATCCCAAAAAATTAGAGCTGCTCCAGTGCCTGCTTCAGATCCATGATCAGATCATCTTCGTCTTCCAAGCCCACTGAAATTCTGATCAAGTTATCAGTGATACCAAGGGCAGCACGCTGCTCAGCCGGTACGGAAGCATGTGTCATAACTGACGGTACTTCTGCAAGACTTTCGTATCCACCGAGACTTTCCGCCAGTGTGAACACCTCCAAGGCCTTGAGGAACGCAGTAGATTCATTCATACCACCCTTGACGTAAAAAGACATAATGCCACTGTGTCCGTAGGTTTGTTTTTTAGCTAGTTCGTGCTGTGGATGTGATGCTAGGCCAGGGTGCAGTACGCGTTCCACCTTCGGATGTTTTTCAAGATACTTAGCTATGGTCAATGAGTTAGATTTGTGTCGCTCCATACGGAGGGCTAACGTCTTTAAGCTCCGGTTTACCAAGTAGCAATCAAAAGGCGATGGAACGATGCCGGCAGCTGTTAAGAAGGATAAGACAAACAATTGAAATTTGAGCATGCCGAGGCGCTGTTATTCTTACCGTTCTGGAGAAACTTGAGCTTTTCATATAGGGCTTCGTCATTCATGATAGCAGCTCCCATAATGACATCCGAATGTCCATTCATGTATTTCGTCAAGGAGTACATAACAATGTCGGCACCTAAATCGAGGGGACGTTGAAGATATGCTGACAAGAAAGTGTTGTCCACCACAACCACAACCTAAAGCAAATACATTCACTTTAACAATCTTGGAAAATGGGAAATGAAGCCTCATACCCCTGGGAATTTGTGCGCCACGTTGCTGACCGCTGTAATGTCAATCACCTTCAACAGAGGATTTGTTGGGGTTTCAATCCAAAAGAGTTTCGTGTTTGGCTTCACCGCAGCTTCAACTTTTGCCAAATCAGTGCAATCGACAAAGTCGACCTCGATATTCATTTTCATAGCCACGTTTCTTAACAGCCGATTGGTACCACCGTACAAGTCATCACCGGCAACGATGTGATCTCCAGAACTTAGCATTGTAATCACAGTCGTTGTCACTCCAAGACCGGATGAGAACGTCAAACCGTATTTGCCATTATCCAATGAAGCGAGACATTTCTCCAACACACTGCGGGTAGGGTTTCCGCTCCGACCATATTCAAATCCCTAGAAAAAGAAGATCAATACATAAGCGTTATACAGTTTTGCTAACGAAGCATAATCTTACAGCATGTTGAGCCGGTCCGAACTGCTTGAATGTTGTGCTCATGCTAATTGGAGGCACGACGGCACGACTGCTCCACTGTTCCGCATCTTGACCCACGTGTATCGCCTTAGTGGCAAAACCCTTCGGTTGCGCTCGGAAACCATCTTCGGCTCTGTGAATAGAGGATATTGACGAGTTTGTACAAAGATCAAGCAAACAGTTTAATATGATAATGAGATTTGATGGATTTTTGTAAGACTCAATTACAACTAAAGAGATAACAACGTCCGTCGCTTATTTTGAGCGTGCCAAAATTGTAGCCTCATAGAGTAGAGGGCACTTGGGCGGACACACAGCAATATTATCAGCATAAACGCCATGCGAAGATAACGAGGAATTCTATAACAGGATGAGAAAGGTATCAACAAGCGGTCATTCTCTGAACGAATCTTTTGTTGTTTTGAAGCACCCGAAATGTGATAACGAGTTATCAACTGTACATTTGCAAGGATGTGCTGTTGCACCTTTCTTATTCTGTTCTATCTTTCTTGAGACAAAATGTACCCATTTGAGGAACAAGACATTGCATTTATTTTATCAGAGAGCAATGGGAAATTTTGCTAGCGCTGGTGTATGCGGTACTTACATGTCAAAAAGTGCAATATTTTATTCTAGGTGTGAAACTATTGAATCACAATAACACATCAAGACATGTCAATTATTCGCGTTTCACTTCACAACTGAAGCGATTCAGGGTTTAGTAATGGCCGACTAGTGACTCCAACTTGCGTGTTCACTTATCTGAATCAATTTTGGGCCGTTGCCTCTGCCAAAACATGAAGATCGAGGATGTTTGTTGCTTTCTAGCTGACATTTGTGCTTCTTGAATCGCAATGTGATAATGCATGACACGGGATTCTCGAACGTTTCTTCTTAAGGTAAACAGACATATATTTTGACTGCTGGTCACTTTCGAACAGATAAGCATTGATTTGCTTGTTTGAATGATCCTTTATCTCTGCTAGTTGATTTATTTATTTTTTAATGGGGTTCTTTAAAGCACATAAAAATCCAGGCTTACCGTAAGGGCACGTAATATCCCGGACTGGTGTGTAGTTGGATTGAAGGTACAAGAAATGTAAAGGGTGTCCACAGTTAAATTGCATCACTTTAAACTCGCCCTCAAAAACAAGTCTCTAAACCGATTGTCATGAGATATTCAGGGAATAAAATACAATGTACACCGTGTAAAATATATTCTCATACACTTTTTCCTTGCATTGGTGTCGTGCAACTACTCAACATGCTTCACGTATGTGTTGGTGTAGTTTTGCACTATGTTTGTACATACGCTTTTAGGTTTTGTCCGGTTGTTTTCATTCGGTGTTGATCTTTTATCAGCGATGAAGGAGTTTCGTGCTGTGGTAATAAAAGGTCTTTGAAAGGTGAGCGCCTGGGCGCTATTTTCAGAAATTTGAAAAACCTCGGAGTAAAGCGGGATTTTGTGTACCGAAGCATCTAAAGGTACCGTGACACCTGCTCGTTGGATGACCGGAAGAGATCCGGTCGTACTCGTACGTTGCGGACTGCACGATTTTTAATGTGGTCAGGGAACGGATTAGACGAAAATCACGTAAAATGGCGTAAAATGGCAGACCTGAATGTTTCGAGATCGTCAATGCACAACATACACGACTCGAAAGAGCAAGTCTGCTTTTGTCGCGGCACGGTGGGAAAGAATTTATTTTTTTTCCGACGAAAAGTTATTCGTCTTGCAACAATCCCACAATGTCCAGAACGACAGATTGTGGGCTCTCTTATTCCAAAACATATGCTGTAGTTGATCTGTATTACCGTGACCTGCCCTAATTCCGCGCAGCGCCTAACACCGCGCTTTCAACATAAAATAAGGAATATTTTGAGATTTTAATTGACTATTTTACGAACGATTACCGCAAATGTTAGAGAATATAACCAACTTCACTAAAACGTCACTATTTTGAGGTCTAGTCAAACGCGCACCAATTAAAAAAGTAAAATACAAATTCTTGCCATGAACTGCAATTTTTTTGCTCAGGCTTAGCTGAGTGGTTATGGACGTGAAAAAAGTTAAGTTTATTTTTTTCAATAAAATTCATAAAATTCACTCAATAATTTTAGTTTTAGTGCATTTTTGTTATCAAAATCTTAACCACGGATTAAGGGCATCGCCAAATTTATGCTTTCCTAATTCCGTGTTTGAGTTTCTGTTCCAGAATGACTCTGAAAAAAAACGAATTCAGTACACTGTGGATTGATTGCACAACGCTTAGACCTTGTAAGAAGTGGAGCCACCATCCGAGCTGCCTTTCGGATGTTTAATGTACCGGAAAACACGATCTGCGATCAAATTAAAAACCGGTACACAAGTTCACATGGAGATCCGACAGTTCTTAGTCTTGAGGGTGAGAATCGTTTTGTCAAATGAACTGTTGACATGGCCAAAGCGGGATTCTCTATAAACATCCAACACCTTTGAGCTAATGTATCTCAGTACCTAAGACAGATGAAAATCAGGAACCCATTCAAAAATGGAGTCCCAGGAAGAGTGGAATGCCGGTTTTGGAAACGCCATCCAACCGCTTCGCCATGGGTGCCAAGCACTCTGCCTTAAAACAGAACCATCGTAACCGAACAACAAGTGAGACGATGGTTTCAAGAAGTTTCTTCATTTATTAAATATAGTCATTTGGAGGGACCAATGAAACATCCAAAGCAAACCTCGAATATTTATAATTTTTAATAAAAGAAACAGAAGTGATGTGGATAGAGGGAAATTTTAAATTAATGTTCAATATTTACATATTTTTTTGATAAATAAAGTTCTGGAAACTATGCTTTGACTATCGCTAGAATGATAAGCATTTTTAATATGAAATTTTATACAATCTATAAGAAAAAAACATTACCACGGAATTAGGCTCTCTTGTGGGCTGTATATGGAACTCCATACTTGAAGTGCGCGGAATTAGGCAAATTATTGTATTGAACCGGTTTATAACGGTTTTCAACTTGCAGTGTCGCTAACCTCACGGTAATAGGGCATATCACGGTATATTGTAATATAATGGGTAAAGTTATCAATAAAATCTGGATTATCGATTTGAAATAGTTTTATTTTGTATGAGAATATATTGGACACGGTGTAGATAGATCATTGCAAGTTGACGTCATCAATCCAGTTTTGACAGTTAAAGGAGATTGTCTACGTGGACTTCGGAATTTCGGTAATATTGGTTTGAGATTTTGTGCTCTAAATTTATTCGGATTGAAGTAAAATTGCAGGAAAACAGACACCAGTGCCCATATTTAGGCGAGATGGATCTACATAGGTCTTAGCCGTGTCACTTCTGCAAATAACCAAACCAGGGCTTCCCTCAAGATATTAACTGCGAATTCGTTTTTGATCCAGTTCCAAACTGGATCGGGTATCAGAATTGGGTCGGCTTGTTGTGTGTTAAACGTCAGTATGTATGTATTTTTAAGTCGTATCGGATTGAGGTTTGCACTGACAATAAGTTCGGGAATCGCAGGTTAGAGCTAGTTCCAACTAGTCAATAACCTAACAGATGGCACCACAGATTTGTTTTTATTGGTAAAGGAAAAATGGGTTGCCAGCCAAACTGTCAAATTTAATGTAGCCATAAGGTGACTAGGCGGCGCTACTGTGCAAGATGATTCCTACCTAATTACGTCTGAAATCTTACACAACAAATTTGAATTGTTTCGTTAGAGCTTGAACGTCTGTCTGCGTTTATGCCGTGTTCAGACTACAAAGTTAAAGGTTATAATATGTTATAGAGGAAAGGCTTGTAAGATGGAACGGCTTGTAAGATGGAACAGCGCCACTTTTGACATTCACAGCGACAACACTATCGCGCTGACAAGTGTTAACCTCATTTTTTACTATTCTTCAATTTTCATTTGTTTTAGGAGTGAATACACTCATTCGATTTAGCTCTTCCAGGTTTCAATGTTCGAAAGTGTTGGCATAATTAAAATAGCAATTATTTCTTGTGCTTAGTAAGTTGAAATTTCCCATCGATATCAAAAGGTTAACATATGTGTTGGCTAGCATTTTTGGTGTATTTTTATGATCCAAAAGCATTTCCAAACAAATCGTGAAGTGAAACCATTTTTTGATGTTTTGTGTTTATGGCGTCAGGTTTGTAAGATGGAACACATTTGTTTCGTTTTAAAACATATGAATGATATTTTTTATGTTTGGAAATGCCATGGAATCAACAATAAATTGATATATAACAAAACAATTTTTTGAAAGTGCAATTGGATGGTGAATGGATTTCGAAAATAGGCCATAATTTTTTTTTATGACTCTAAGTAATCAGTTCCGTGGGCAAACTTGGAACCTTTTAGTTCCTCTTGCAAAAGATCATCGAAAAAATAAAAATTATGCATGTTACGAGCAAAAAACGGATCGTGTTCCATCCTACAAGCCTTTTTTATAACGGTTGTCAAATCTATACTGCCGTTCTACGCATAATTGTCCCATGTTCTAAGGGTTTCCCTATATACATGGGACAGTTATGCTTATAACGGCAGTATATATCTCGAGTAATTCATGATTAGGGCCTAAAAGTCGTTTGTAAACAAATAATTTAAAGGTTGATCTATCACGAATCACGAGAGTCCTACTATTGCCAGCTACTCCATTCTAACTAACTCCATTGTATATACTCCAGCTAACTAACATTCTTCTGCCATATGCTGCTTTCATTTCAAGAGAGTGATTTAGGATTAAAGGGAAATCGACATTTAAAGTCATTGTTTACAAAGGGTTTTTAAGCACTTAGCATGAATTATTCGAGATATATAAAAATTTAAACATTTCTGTTTGTTCTGTCTGTTCTGAACCTTATAGACTCGAAAACTACAGAATCGATCGACGTGAAATTTTGTATGGAGGGGTTTTTGTGACCGGGAAAGGTTCTTATGATTGATGATTGTAAGAGGCCCCTCCCTTCTCTAGAACTACTATACAAATGAAACACAAATTTCTGCATAACTCGAGAACTATCAAGCTAACGATACCAAATTTAGCATGAGAGGTTTACTGCAGGCAAGAAATGATTCTATGGTAGTTTGAGACCCCTCTCTTCTCTGGATGGGTGGGCTCTCTCACATTTGAAACAGAGGTTTCTGCATATCTCAAGAATTAATTAAACGAATGGAACCAAATTTGGCATGTGGGGTTTTTAGGAGGTAAGAAACGTTACTATGACAACAAATGGAACCAAATTTGGCATCGAAAATTGAAACCAAACATAAGAACTACCCGAATAGAAATGGTGATGTAAAAAATATTAGCAGACAAACATTAAATTTGAATGTGGGTTGTCGTATTCTAAATGTATTCAGAGTTCAAAGTATCGCCCTCGTACATATAAATATAACATATTTAAACTTCACATTAAAAACAAACGTATTGATGATGTTAAATTTAACATCAGAACACGTCTTATAAAACTAGAATCTAAAATTACATGACAATCAAACGTTATGTATGTGTGAAATGTTGTGTACCTAATAGTACGTTCACACTACAGCTTATATTACGTGATATAGAGCATCTTGATATCAAATGACATGTACATTATTTCCAGTGAAAACTAGATGTATAGTTGCTGATATCAAGATACTATATATCACGTAATATAAGCTGTAGAGCGAACGTACTATAAGACATCTAAACACATCTGCTGACATTATAATTGGCCGTTACCTTAGAAATAAACTTCATTCTACTGTAAAAGACTGCAGGTCTACAGCATTAGAAAACTTCTTACAACATAAGAATGAAACGTTACAATAGAATCAAAGGTCTTTGTGAAGTAAAATGTTGTATTCATAATAAGCCAGAATACATCTTGTGTCATAACAATCACACGTTGCGTTGAAATCCATGTTCTTATAGATGTAAAATTTTGTACTCATAAAATATCGGTAAATATCCGATGCGATTAGAATTAAGTGTGAATCGTATATGTTTTGGCGATATTGGTGCATATTTACTTTATGTACTTTACTCAACACCGGAATAAAAATTTACCTTAGCCTAACATGTGATTTTGATGCTTTCAGATTATTTGGTTTTAATGTTATTATCTACAACTGAAAACATCCGGAAACGATACACCGTCACGTTTTTCTACATCTGAATGCATCATACATCATCTCTTTTATTGGATAAAATCGACACTTGAAAACATATGTAAGATGTTTATTCATAACCTTTAATACATCTGAAAACATCAAAAATCCTTTGACTGTGCTGTTTTATTCAAATACATTTGAAAACATCAATATGCTTTGATATCTTAAAACATCAGAAAAACATTTTATTTGAATGTCAAAATCATGACGTTAAACGGACATTGGATTAGAAAAAATTTGTTTGAAAATGTCTGATGTTAACATCATGTTACTTTGCCTAAATACAGCGAAAACGATCTGATCTCTAATGTTCAACGTAAGATGTACATTTGAATTTCATGTTGATGTAGATATTGAAATCAGACATCAGCCTGATGTAAATTTTTATTCGGGTATCCCTACTGTTATGAACTACTGGGTTTTTGGGGCCGGAAAAGGTTCTGATGATGGATTGAGACTCCTCCTCCGTCTTAAAGGGGGTGCTCTCATACTAATGAAACATAAACTTCTGCATAACTCGAGAACTAATCAAGCAAATGGAACCAAATTCGGAATGTGGAGGTTTTGAAGGTATGTTATCTATGGTAGTTTGAGACACCTCTTTTATATGGAAGGAAAGGGTTCTCATACAAATGAAACAGAAATTTCTGCATAACTCGAGAACTAATCAAGCAAATGGAACCAAATTTGGAATGTGGAGGGTTTTTGAAGGCAAAAAATTATGCTACGGTGGTTTCAGACCCCTAGCATTTTTTAATAAGGGGAGGGGGGGGGTGGGGGGGGACTCTCATACAAATGAAACACAAATTTCAACCAAACATGGGAATTATTGGTACTGTTATGAAAATGTGTATGCAGGAGTTTTTGAGAAGATTCTGATGATGATTCTAAACTCTCTTCCTGTCTAGAAGGGAGGAATTCCATACAAATGAAACACAAGTTTCTGCATAACTCGAAAACTAATGAAGCAAACGGAACCAAATTTGGCATGTGGGGGTTTTCGAAGGCAGGAATTTCAAGAATGGGGGATGCTTGAGTTACTCTACATCCAGTGGGTCCAGTGCTAAATTATGAACAAGAAGTTAATCTTTACGCAAGTTAAAATTACGTTCAAACTGACAGGATACGGCGTAGTTTGAAGATAATTTGTTTGTCTATGAAATGCTCCTACACGAAAAGAGAAGCCATGGTAGAAACTCTCGACCCAAGGATTAAATTAAAAACACATACCTACGTTTAATTTTGCCGAAATTACACACATTAGCCAACGAAAATATTTTAACAAAACTCATTTAAAAAAAAATAAACCCACCCCTTCTATTAAATCAGTTAGTTGCAAGCGTAGCAGGCTTGCACCGGATTCGGCTTGAAATTTCAGCAAGAAACGCGTCATCAAGATCATCATGTCTTATAACATGTCTGGCCAGCGTTTTAGTCACGAACAGCCTTAAAATGTGTTAATCAAACAGAACAGAAAAGACAGAATTCAACCTAAAATTTCAACCATTGCAAAACATGATGTTGATAAGAAAAATGATAAATTAGTCTAATCGGTCATAGCGAAACATATGTTTTCCTTATACGCATTATATGCCTCAACACCTTGACACAGCTTCTACGCTTATAGTAGACAGTAGATTGCGCAAGCGTGAATCTAATATGAAGTGCGCAGGTTTATTTCAATATCGTGTTATCGTATGAATATTCGCATCAGCGACTTAAATAGTATTCCTGATAATAAGAGTGAATAATCACCACTAAAACAGAACATTCACATTGTAGCAGTAATACAAAAATAAGGAACAATCAACTTTATTAAAGCCAATTCCAACATACTGAAGTATGTAATGTGAAAAGTCAGATATAATGTTAAATTCCATCATGCATATTTCAATGCCGGTGGGACTCCATTGTCAGTAAATGACTTTTGACCCTTTAGTCACCAAATTCGCAAAAATAAACAAACAATAACATAAACTATCACCGTTATCGGACAGCGAAGCTAAATGTGTTTTGATAATGTTGAATTGGACGATTAAGTTGTTGTTTGACGAAAGCAGTGATCGAGGTCAATCGCCCATAATTGAGACCGTCCTGTATTCCCCTGTATGATGTATGCAACCCGTGAAATGACCTATGAGAATGTTTTGATTTAATATTCAAAAACTGTTGTTTTGTTTACTACACATGTGACCGTTACACTTCTTTCTAATGTCAGGATATTTACAGCAAATATCTACAGCCTTTTTTCGTGGATTTTCATACTTCAGTTATTGATGTACTCCCACAGTAATTTATTCAACGGTTTCATAGCTCTCACTAATGCATCTCGCCCAAATCGGCAATCGCATCAACCACCTTCGGCTTGAAAATGCCGTGCCCCTACGAACTAGACTATATGAAGCCACGCATCCAGAAAATTACGTGGATAGGCAAAGGTGAGTCAATACACCGCAGCTTGCATTATCTTGTTTGCTAATATCAGTACTGCGTGACTTGCAACTAGTTCAGGAAAAACAAGCGACTTCCCACTGCAGATTGGTTTTACCCAGCATGTTCAATTTCGTAACTTGGCCTTCCCATGACATCATCCTTTTGCCTGTTTCTCTTGAAATTGATGCACAGCAGTAGACAGGACATTGATCTGGCAGAAACAGTACTTAATTGACGCTGTAAATAACCAGTTTTTAACTTTCACACGTTAGTAAAACCGTCTAAACTTTCCATCGTTAAAACGAGCAGAAATTCACCTAATACGAAACAATGTATTCAACAACGAAAACAACTTGTCACTGTTTAAACCCACCGGGTCACAAAAGCCCAATAACATACGGTTTTATCGTTTGTTGTTGTTCTGATACTACACGTGAAGCCAGCGTTGATTAGAAGCACGAAACTTTTACCTTTGAATGTGTAATTTTTCGACGCAAACTCACTGCGTCACTTTCGACGCTCTTCTTGAATAATGAGACTAATATAAGGTACCACTATCACTAACCTCTCTACTCCGTTGGTGATTCTCTCGCTTGACATGACTTCCTTCGAAATTGATTCAAAACGAGTATTAGATAGTCTTCAGGCTAAAGGTGTCCTGTTCTAATATGGTTTCAGGGTTCAGGGTTAATGATACACGTGGAACTTATGACGGAAAACACATCCACTACCCGCGCGATCAGACCGGCAACTAGCATGCTTCGAGCTGGTAATCGATTCTTTTATTTTATTTAGCCTCGTTATTACAAGTTATGTTACTCCCATTATGGAACGCCCGAGCAAAGAGAGGAGAGTAACAACGAGAAACGAAGCAAAGCGGAGACTATAATCATTCATTTGTACGTATCAACCTCGCCGGTTCGTGCGGTGGCGAACTCGTGGATGCGAAATAATATTGCAAAAAATAGAAATACGCTCTCCGTAACAACGACAGCGTGGCCTGTTCCAAGAGAGAAAATACCTAAATAATGGCGCGCCATCATGAACTACAGAGTTTTGGGGAAAACAATCAGCGAATAATTGCACGTAAAAAAAATGCATACATTTTCTGTGGCAAATATCCATGCTGAATTTAAAGTAATTATTTACCCACATTTACATCGACCGAATATGCCAAAAAAAAACAATTTCATAATTGAAAAAAATGGTTTAAATATGGATGTATGTAAATTAGTATTTTGGTTTTTATTACATTGAATAGAATACTAATTTATTCACATTTTTATAATTTGTCACATTTTTATATTTTTATAGAATCTATTGTAAAACTACAGTGCAACCATAGGCATAGCCAGAGGGGGGCAGAGAGGGGCCGCTGACCCCCCCCTAACTTTTGAATCAATTTTTAAAGTGTTAGTGTTTTCTTCAATTTTTTATTATTTAGTGTTAATGTTTGATAGATTGCCCTTCGCCTCAATAAAAAGGCGCGAAGTTGCCTCGATTCTGTGACAAGATGTAGCAAAAAAGTGCAAAAAGTGGACATCCATGAGAATTAACACTTCATTTGATCACTTTTAAAAAAAATAAAATTAAAAAATAAAATATTGAAACACTTTTTTCAAATTTTCGCTAGTAAACGCGAGTAAATTCCGTTAAATTCCACTGCAAGCTTATTTTTTGACAGATAGGCCTATTTCGTCTGCTACATACAGACTTTTTCAGTGTCGAGTGCAGTTGTTTTATCCTGTTCGAAGATTTTATCCGTTGCTATAAGCATGAGTAAGATAATAAACATGATTGACCACCCAAGGCTGCTGCTTCGTTGTTGCCAGATGAGCTGTTATTACACAGAGAATCACCAGATGATGCTTGAGAATAGCATACATTCTCAATGTGAAAAAAGCTGGTGATCTCAGACTAATGCAATAACCAGCGCCTGCCTCGACCGATTGCAGGTCAAATAAGGGAAGGAAATTCTATAAAAAGGGAAACACCAACGCGATCCTACGGTAAACTTGCGGTTATATCCTAGATATAACCCACCTCTATTTTTTTTAGTATTAATACCTATTTCTGATATGAACCTATTCATACAAATAGTGCCCTTTTTTTTTTAAAAAAAAAAGACCGTGCTATATCGTAGTTGCTACTCCTTTACTGATCAGAACTAGTGTAATTGCACAGAGAACCACATAGATGGAGCTTGGGAGTAGCTTTTTACATCTTCAATGTACTGCCGTTATACGCATAATTGTCCCATGTTCTATGGGATTCCCTATATACATGGGACAGTTATGCTTATAACGGCAGTGTACAAGTTCACCAATTTTATTTATAGATCAGTACCGGCGCCGGCCACGTCCTCACGGTCTTTGGGGAGGGGGAAAAAGGATGATTAGTTTGACAATCGTTATTATTAGAGACCGTGAGCACCACTGCATCTCTACAATTGCCAAGGGAAGGATAGTTGTGTTAGTGAGGCAGGTTTTTTTTATTTTTAGATCATGGATGCACTGTGGTAAGTGAAGCGATCAATGAAAGAGAGCGCGCAGTAGACTGCTTTTTATTTTAAATCTAGTGGTGACAGAAAGAGGCAAGTGACAAATGACAAGGAAGGGGACGAGCCTGGGATTGAACTCCCGACCATCTGCTCAGTAAGCAGAACAGTTAACCACTGAGCTACCCAGTTGCGTCAGTGTATTCATACAAATAGTGCTCTTGGAGCGAATCACAATCTGGGATAGTAGTTTATTTGCTCCAGGATATGTAGGTACGGCGAACATGGCACAACAATATTATGCAACACAGTTAATTGTGATCCTCACCACCGGACCACCAGCCCGGCGAACACCCACATCTCACCAGGAGGCATTTTTGTTGCTTATTTTTCTGTGCTCACTCGATTTCTCACATCGCCGAATTATAGCTAACCGAAACAATACGAAACGCGCTATATAACAAAATAGTGCGTAAAAAAGCATCGACACAACCTTTCACAGCCGATGCTCAAAACAAACTTTTTTTTATAAACTTTCAATTTTTACAACCGTACCAATCCTATAGAAGGTTCTTAAGAACATTTTTTTCTGTTTTTATGGGTGAATTTTTTTCTGTTTTTATGGGAGAAAAACGTAATTTTTTTCGTAAATTAGGTTTCCCCTCGTTTCGTAAACATGGATTTTGTACACAGAAAAAATGTCTCGTAAATTGTATGAAACATTCTTAATGCTTGTCATCTGGTGAAATGCTATCATTACAGTATTTTTTACAGTGCACGGAATGAATTTCATGAAGATCAACCACTTGCTGCTTCTTTTCAATCGTACTCATGTTGGTACATGTTGGTATTGCTCGTCGGGTGTGCTGGGATCACTGATTCAATTTTTTTTTTTCAATTACATATTGAGTCGTTATAGAAGATCTGTCAGTCAATCATGCAATCACCAGAATTTCTTTTTAATTGATAACAAAATATTCGTAGTAGTTTATATTGTTTTCGTACAATGCACGAATGTTCTTTCTGTGCCAATAAATGCTTCGTGTTTTAGGCAGTTACGCGTGTGGCATTGAGTACGAAAGTAGCTTTTTGAAAAGTAAAAATCTACTTATAACGAATACAACGAATACATTCGTTAGTCTTACCTTCGATTTCGTAATAAAATCAAAATTTAATTTTCAGTGTTGGTGAGAGGGTCGTGGAGTAAAAGTACATTTTCAGTACAAACTGTGAACAAACTCAGTGGTTATCCTATACAGAAATCCAACACGATTGTAAAGTGATTATTTCGACACATGACAGTACCCGCTAGATTTTACCATGGTTGCTATTTAATGCGGTTCGATTTTGAAACATGTGGAAAACCTAAGGATTTTAAAATCCTTTTGGTTTTTTAATTCCAGAACAAGCCTAGAGTTGTTGAATCTTGTTGCCAAAATTTGACGGGTATTGTAAAGTACTTAGCGTAGATAAGATAATCCACTCGTCGTTTAGGCGGATTGTCACAAAGTGAGGGCTCGATTCCTGCTCTAGCCGGTGGAACTTGAAAATGTACCTACTCTACTGGTCCACCGAGCGTTGTGTTGTCTGCTGTATAATGTTATGTGTTCAGTGTGTGCAACCGCTGGTTGAAGATGATGTAATTCTCTGTCTCTTATTCTCTCTCTCTCTCTCTCTCTTTCTCTCTAAAAAAATATCTTGCCCCACCCTATTTGAAATCCTGGCTACGCCTATGAGTGCAACCAATGGTTGATACTATAGATTCTATTGTTTTCAACGATAAGATAAGAATTAAACTTAATGTTTCTCACCTTAGAATATATGGCAATTGGATGGCAATGGACGGTTGTTATTAATTAATTTATTTATTTGATTTAATTATCAATAGACTAATTTGGTGCCCAAATGTGATGTGATGTGATGTGATGGGAAGCCAACACCAGTGCAGGACTTGCCATGGCGTATAGTTCCTCCTAATGGCAAGATCAAACTGTACATACATGTATCCTCACTATTCCGTTGTATGAAGGGTCAAAAACGGTGGTGTGGATCCGTAAGCAGAAGCACTTACACGAAACCCACGGAAATAATAGAGAATCTCCTTCTAATACACATTAGGATTTCCGTCTGGTGGTTTGTTAAAAATAGGGTTAGCAAACTCACTGTATACTGTCGGAAGAGAATTAAACCTTCGCTGATCTCTATCTGATGATTTCCATCGGAAGGCATAATCGTCATCCATGACTTGGGCCAGATAACCACGAATCCCTCATCCAGCCTACAGTTCGTCTGGCATCCTGTTGTCTCCCCTTACCCTTCTGTTATTAAATGTATGTGTGTAATTTTCGTAATAGATTTTTTTTTGTTGGGGCGTAAAACCACTGCGTCCACTGAGTTGAACTTTTGTGGTAGCGTTAATAGAATATAATACATGTATTTACAAAATATATCTGACATCTACTGAATTGTTACTGCAAAATAAAAATTAGATAAATTTTAATATCTTATAGTACGTTCACACTGCTTATATTACGTGATATAGAGTATCTTGGTATCAGCAACTATACATCTAGTTTTCACTGGAAATAATGTACATGTCATTTGATATCAAGATACTCTATATCACGTAATATAGCCTGTAGTGGGAACGTACTATTAATAGTCCTGGAAAGGCTAACAAATGAAGTAGATCAGTCCAATCAACGAAGATAATTAAAAAAAAAATATATTACAGGGTGGCCACACAATCTTAATTTAAAAATTCCCGCATTTTTGCCGCATCCTCCCCCCCCCCCCTCCCTTTTTCCATAATTTTCCTGACTCGGAAAACGAGTGAATAAAAGTTGAATTTTTAAATCTTTTTGCAATTTTTGAGGAAACAGTGCTTCTGACTTGTTTCAATTAAGCAAAATGACGGATAAAGACTGTATTCGATGAAATTTGGACACACGTAATTGTACGTAACTTTTTAGCGTGTAGGTAAAAATTATTGAAATTTTAACTGAATGTATTTCATTGTGTTGTGTCAATTGTGTAATGAGTTTCGTGAAAATCGGTCGAGTGATTTCAGTGATGGCTTCGAATGAAGAAATAGTGCGCCAACAAATTTTGGGCACTCACTTCGAAAACCCAAACGCTTCTCATCGATGGATCGGAAAACAGCTCGGAATCGCACATTCAACCGTATCTCATGTGATCAAAACGTTCAAGGACCGTAAGACAACCAAGCGGAAAAATGGTAGGGGCAAAAAACGTGGTACAACAAATCCGGAGAAGGCCAGGATGGTATTGAACCAATTTAAGCGTTATCCCAACATTTCGATCAGGGATGTTGCGAAAAAGGCGAAAGTTTCAGTTTGTTTTGTGCAGAAAACAATGAAACGTTGTGGATTACATGTGTACAAGGTCCAGAAGGCACCGAAACGGAGCGATAAACAGAACTCGGTGGCCAAAACTCGTGCAAGAAAACTGTACAGGGAGTGGCTCACAAAACCGTTCTGCATTGTGATGGACGATGAGACCTACATTAAAGCCGAAACCAAACAAATGCCAGGACAGGAACACTACGTCGCCACCTCTAAGTTGGCCGTTCCGGAGAGTGTACGGAAGAAGAAACTGTCGAAATTCACCAAAAAATTCCTTGTCTGGCAAGCGATCTGCGGATGTGGCTAAATGAGTCAGCCCTTCATCACCTCTGGGACCGTCAACGGACAAATCTACAAGGACGAATGCCTCCAAAAACGACTTCTGCCCTTCTTGGATCTCACGATGGCCCGACACTGTTTTGGCCGAATTTGGCATCTTGCCATTATGCCCGGCACGTCTTAGACTGGTACAAAGATAATAAAGTAGTTTTTGTACCAAAAGACGTCAATCCTCCAAACACTCCGGAACTTCGCCCAATTGAAAGCTTTTGGGCAATCATGAAGGCAAAGCTCGTTAAAACTCCGAAACTGATAGAAAATGAACTTGAACTAAAGAAAGTGTGGTTAAAAGTAAGTAAGCAAGTCGGTACTATCATTGCCCAAAATTTGATGAAAGGGGTCAAGGCAAAGGTGCTGGCATTTGGGTTGGGAGAAGAGGTTCAATATACCTATGATGTCAAAACATAACCATTTAGTAGTACTTTATTTCCAGAAAATTTGAAAAGAATCGGGCTCAAGGAAAATTTTTGGTGACCTATTTTGTGTGTCCAAATTTCATCGAATACAGTCTTTAATAGCTGCAAATCGGGCTTCTTACGTATTGCGAAACTTGTCTCGCATTTTGAAAACGATTACTAAAAATCGCTCTATATAAGTCTTTGATCTTTCAAGTTTCTAGAAGCATAAACATCGAACCAAAAATAGTAAAGCATTTGCGGTTTTCGTGTACAAAGAGATGCAGACTATACTCGGTGTGAAATTCAAATCATGATACAGGGTGCAAAACGTTCGGTTTATGCATCTGCAATGTCGAACTCCACCAAGTTTACAATCGCGTTGTATCAATCCAATGATTGATAATTGTTTCCTGCCTCTTTCAAAGGTTTTGATGAAAGGGGCGACTCCGACATAGTGGTTAACATCCATACCTCTCACGCCAAAGTCACGAGTTCGAATATCACTCCCGGAAAAGTTACAAAATGCCCAAAAGTGGTATTACTACGACGAGAGATGAACCAGCCCGTGACTGAAAATCTGGATAATTAAGAAAAAAAAACAAAAGGTTTTGATGAAATCCGCTGCTCTAACATGTTTGCACAAATATGGCTTTATCAGAGCTCACAAAGTTTCAATTGTATTGCCTGGGGACAGTTTGGTAGATTCATTTCCTTGGGTACAAATTTAACTCCGTTGGCTTTGTACAAGGCTACCGTGTCCTTCGCGCAATGCACTGACGCCAAATCTGGCCAAAACAATGCTGTAGCTTTTTGGCCACATCTCAAACAGAAGTACCCTTTGCACGGGGGAGAGCCTGCGTGATTTTCCAATCCAGGTTTTGGTCCGGTTTACTTCCAGATTTTTTCTTGTCATGAAAGGAAGACTCCTCACCATACTTCCGAATCGCGTTACTAACAGCTCCAATGCTCACATTTTCTATTTTCGCAACTGACTCAGCGAAACGTTGGGAAAAGTGCACCATTTGTGCACAATCTGTTTGCGCTTTTTCAGAAAATGCTTCGCATTTTCATGAAAACTAATTGCACCGGCACTTGAGACTCACAGAGCTAACGATTGGAATGTAAAAAATGGTACACAATGACGATCAGCAATTTAAACGTCATGTGGAAGTAACAGCGGGGCATCAAAATCGTGCTTAGACTTTCTGGGACACTCTATATGGGCAGGTTATTTAGTGCAAATGGAACAAGGTTATTTAGTGCAAATGATAAAAGTGTGAGCATGGTTCCTGCTATATGACGAGAATTCCCGATGGATTTTTAAATTCCCGACTTTTTCCCGCATATTTTCCGATTATTTGGGACTCCCGCATTTCCCGATTTTCCCGAGTCTGTAGCCACCCTGAAATTTGATGTGTATTTTTTTTTTTAATCAACACAATATTGTATAAGTCGAAGAAAGCAGTTTGAGTGATCGAAGAGCCCGGTTTGATGATTCCTGAAATAAATAAAGTTTCTAACCATAATTCCACTAAACACAAATATTTAAATACAGTTCTACACCACTTCTAATCAAATGTCAATCTTTTATGAAATAGTAGTGGAAGTTCAGAAATAAAATTTGAACACTGTTTCACGGTTAAGCTGAAATGCAGAAAAACAAATTGAGAATTAAATTGTCATGCTGCTCCATGCTTTAAAATGCAAAAGTAATATGAAATGCAAGGATGATCCCAGAGCGCGCTGAAACTAATAATTAAATGAGAATGTAATATAAACCCTGTTTGTACACGATCTTCAGTCGAAGTCACTCACCTCGCCAATGTCAAATTGACAACATTGCCCAGGCTGCGTCAACCAGCGTCTCCATGCTGAAATTATGAAAACCCAATAAAGCCTTTGCGGCACGTCAAGCCGGCCAGTTCAGCGCAAGGGAAAAGACTAATTTGGTGCCCAAATGATGAAAAACCCCTATCTTAACGCTAACAAAAACTGCCTTCTTATTAAAATATTAGCAAAACATATTTAAATCTAAAACAATTGACACACAATTAAAGGCACGATACAAAGCAATCATTCCAGAGTTCGGCCCGTAGACGATTCCCCTGTGTGGAACTCTAAGATAGGAGGTGTTTCGTAAGATACGGCTACGAGCCTGGGGTGAAATATCGGCGAGCAGTGAAGGACAGTTTATTCGATCAGACAGCAAATCCGCGACGATAAGTGCCTTCGCGGCTTCACGACGAATTTGAAGGCTGTCCAAATGAATCATAAGGTAGCGACTCTCGTAACTCGGAAAGTTGAAAGGGTCCTTCCAAGGCAGTCTACGAAGAGCGTATCGGGTAAAACGTCGTTGAATTGACTCAATACGTTCGACACCATTTTGGAAATGAGTTCTGTCGAGTTATAATCCGGAATCACTTATTGTGTTGCAGCGGCACGGAAAGTGACCGCTACAAGAATTCTTTTACAACGGTTTGTTAACCTAGGCGCTCACTTTCTGTGGTATAAATTTCATGGTGTTTCGCGCAGTGAGTCATAAGTTATTCCATATGGAAGCCGAGCGGCGTGAAAAAATTGATAATCGTTGATAATCCATCGGGGTCCGCAATAAAAATCGCAAAAACGTTGAAAACCGCCAAATCAACTGTGTATGATGTGCTCAAACGTTTCAGGGAGCGAAAGAGCGTGCATCGAGTGCCTCAAGGTAAGCGTCGTAGTGGAACATATGACCGCAAGCTGAACCAGAAGGTGTTGAGAACCGTCAGAGCAAACCCTGGACTAGCAGATGATGAAATCGCACAAAAATACGCTGCTGCTCGCAGAATTCGTTTGCGAGCAGGATATCGTTCTTATCGAGCCAGCAAGCAATCAAACAGAACGTTGAAGCAAAGTTTTGTCACCAAAATTCGAGCTCGGAAATTGTACCAGCAGGTTTTGACGAATTACCAAGGAAGCCTGCTCATCGACGATGAAACCAACGTCAAAATGGATTTCGGACAGCTTCCTGGCCAAAAATTCTACATGGCAGCGGCACGAGGAGATGTTCCTGCGAAGTTTAAGTTTGCTTTTATGGACAAATTTGCCAAAACAAAACTGATGATTTGGCAAGGGATATGCAGCTGCGGAGCAAAGACCAAAGTGTTCGTGACGAATAAGACGATGGACTTCAAGCTGTACAAGGAAGAATGCCTCAAAAACCGCGTAGTACCTTTCATTAAAGCCTATAAAGGTCCCGTGTGGTTTTGGCCAGATTTGGCGAGTTGCCACTACAGCCGAGAAGTCATCCGTTGGTACCGCGATAATAACGTGGATTTCTTCGATAGAAACATAAATTCACCCAACTGCCCGCAGCTCCGGCCCATCAAGAGATTTTAGGCAATAATGCAGCGGAAGCTAGAGAAAAGTGGAAAAAGGGCTCGGGACGCGACTCAGATGACCAAAATGTGGAACAAATGTGCCAAGGAACTTGACTTCGGAGGTGTGCAGCGTTTGGTGGGAGGAATAAAGAAGAAATTGCGAATTTTCATTAGAAACGAAGAGAAATGATTTGCATTGATATTTTTTCCTTAAAGTACAGTGAATTACCTTGGTTTTGATGTATTAAATTTATTTGTACATCAATCTGTTACCGTGATAATGATGATTTTATTATTCCGGATTATAAATGGACATAGCTTTAGTACCAAAAAGTGAATCGATGAGGTCCGAATTGATTTCTGCCAATACTTTAATAAAAAAAATTATGCTTACTGGCAACCTGGCAAACCTTTTTGACGTTCAATACCCCATACATTTGATTCTATTGTGGCAATAATAACTCCTATTGTCATATTATCGTTGTGAACAATACTATTAATCGTTAAACTATAGATCCTATTCTATGGTTACAATATATTCAATTGTTAATCTATGAGAATTTTTTATTCGGGTGTAGAAAGATAAGTTTATGCTGCTTTTGCCAAACGATGGACTTTTGGAATTTGAACCAAAAGTCTGGCAATAGTCTGCCAAGGTTATAGCGCCTTATCTCGCTCACTGAAATTGAGATTGAAATTTAAAATTGACAGAATAAAAACTTTAAATTTGTTCTGCTATACTGCCAATTAGTTCCTGCAAGCTCATTGTTAGATGCAGCGTAATCGGTCCACCGAAAGTCCACAGTATACCCAAGTAACCACAAGCATTATATTATTGCACTTATTCAACTCAAAATCAACATCGGTAATGCGGGATCGCACCAATTCAATAATAAAGCGTTAGATTAGCTTCAAGAATTTAATTATGCATTACCAATGCAATAATGCTACTTATGCAATGTTTTATGACATGACAAAAGATATAGCATTAGTTAGATCTTAGTGGGGCCCTTTTCAGCTTTAATTCAACTTCAATGTAGATATACCCTATATATGCATGCTATTACAGCCAAGTGGTTACTTGGGTAGAACTCAGGTTGCGTCGAATGAATCCACGAGGCGGGTACGCTGAAATACACGACGATAGCTGGGTGGTCGGCGTCTAGATCGATCAGTGGTTCGACTGGCAGAGTAACCGCTCAAACACAATGCTAACGGAAACGGAGCGACAAACGGCAAGTTTAACAGTTGTTGCAAATGACTTCGATATTACCAATCGGCTTGGATCTAGCTTGCTTTCTTTCCAACAAGCAGGCTTACTCAGATCGAGCTTTGCCGTTTGCCGATGTCGTTCAGTTTCCGTTATCATTGTGTTTGAGCCATAAGGAGTGACCCCGGTAATGCAGGATTATTTGCTAGAACAAGATTGAGCAAACGCCCGTTCCGGTTCAGCATGGCATTAACTTGAGTGAATCCATGAAAATTAAATCCATCCAAAAGGTTGCAACAAGCCACCGGCATACGCGATAGCAAACGGTCGATCACTGGAATATCGTTTGTCGGTTAAGCGCCACTGTTATCCAGCTTGGTTGTAGTCTCGAGAACGAGCGCAAGAGATTGCAGTAGAGAGGGATATTGAGGATCGGGAGGAAGGTAGAGTGCGCCCACGCTGAGTGTGTTTCGTGGAAGTTCCACAACAATCCTATTCTGCTCCAATCGGATAGAAATTGGCTGAGCTAACTGTTCGAACAGCTATCAGGACCCCTCCACCACGTGTTTTACTATTCAACGGCGATTGATCAACAATGTCAAATAATTCACAAGTCATTCGGATAATTGAGGAGTTTTTTTATTGTGATATTATTTTTTGATGCAGTTATTCTTTAACCAGTCAACGTTGAAATATTACTATTGCCTCTATTCAGTTGAACAATTGTAGTCAAACTTGAATTTTGATAGTGTCATACTTTATGTTTCTTGAAATAAAACAGGGCCAAGAATAATTTAGGTACTTTTGTTTTTTGAATACTGTGATATACAGCTCAAAATTGACTATCAAAATTTATTTCTCAGTCCAATCAGCGGCTTAAGTATATGAAGTGAGTGAGTTTTTCGAAAATTTTGAAAGCTGCATTTGTAAAATATAACAACAATACTATGAGATTTTCAAAATGGTCTTAGTATACAAAACTCCATCGAACATATGCACCGAAACCAACGGCTGATGAGTTATTTTCCATATCAGAAAATCACAATGGCGCCAACTGGAATTGAGACCACACCCACGGGGATGAGAGGTAAACACGTTTACCAGTAAACCACTGGCGTCTTAGGTAGGTCCATTAATTATGTCACGTGGTAGGGGGGGGGAACGTGACGGCCCATACAAAAAAATTGAAGGTCCATTCAAAAAACGTGACAAGGGGGGGGGGGGGTTTATAAAGTCATTTTTTTGCTTGACGTAATTAATGGACGTTCCCTTTTGTTGATGTATGTCGAAAATAATTATTATTTTTAGATATTTTTAGTCAAGTATTCTTAATATTCGACTAACTTTCAGGTAACAGTCAACAAAGGGGCAGAATTCATGATAATTTCAGTTCTTCGCCACTATATTGTATATTAACGCTAACCTTTCTGCCATTACAAGTCGAGTGAAAAAGGAGAATATCTTATCTAATATAGGAGACGATTTGTATTTTACAAAAACAAGCAAAAACGACTTGTATTTTCTTGTTGCAGAGTGTGAAATTTGAATACGAAAAACTCAAACGGGTCAAGCACAAGAGCGGTTGTTTATTGAGAAGTAAGAGTTTAGTTCATATTGTACAGCATTCCAGAAGCGACTTGCTTTGCCTTCTCTAAGCCTACAAGAATCTCACCGAGCTTCAATGCAAAATCAAACGCTGTACCGGGGCCACGGCTAGTAACAAGATTTCCATCAACAACCACGGTTTTGTCCTCAACATAGCTACGAAACAACGAGAATGTAGTAGAATATACAAGAGATTAAAAATTATACAACTATAAGCTTGCATGTACGGCATATCCCGGAATATAATATCCCGGAATGTAAATTCCTGGATTACACCATTTCCCTTAAAACTATATAATGCAGTTTCCAGGGATATAACGTTCCCCAAAAACAAAACAAAATTGTTCAAACCGTTTTTGTTTTCATTCATTCATTCATTCACCAGAAGCGCCATTTCACGGTCTATATTTCATAAACAGGAATTTGCAATTTTGATGACAATACGTCTTCCTGTATCCGATCAAGAGCTTAACCATCCCTCAGATTTTCCATCCGATGCGACGGGGTTTTCAGGGGCTTCATCGCAGTGGTATGGAGGCGTCAAGCTTCCATCAACAACCAAGCCCAGCGACAGCAAATCTCTCCCCATTACATAAAGCTGCCATTTGTCGCTGCTATGTATCTTCAATTTTGGACACAGAACAAGGCAAAATTAGACTAAAAATGTGGTCGCATATTGGGTCATTGGGCTAAATCCATCATTAAGTTAACTGAGTGACTGACAATTTATTCATTTGTTTCTGTTTACTTTGAATCGTTTTCTGTTCTAATTTCAGATATGGAAAAATATCAATTTAGCGGATTTAAAGTTTTGAAATTAAAAAGAACTGCTATATTGCCTCAAACCCAATTTAAAAAGAATACCAACTTCTAAATCCAACTGTTAGTAGGTCACGTGTTTTTAAAAAGAAATATAAAGAAGTTTAAGGGGTCCATGTCAGAAGAGATTTCAAGATATACTAAATTAAATCATCCACGAGTCATGCTGGTAGATTGAAAAGATTGAAATAAGAAAGATCTGATATATGCTGCATGATTAAAAAAAGGTATGATAGTTCATTGGTTTCATGTCTGGAAAATTTCAAAATAATAAATTCAATCTTCCACATGATATAATAGCGGATTGGAAGTATTGAAATTAGAAACAGTTGCTCATGATTTGAAAAGGGAATAATCTCTTATAAAGTTTCATTAGCAAAGATTACATGAAATATTAAGTTCAATATTCTGGTTTCCTAAATTCGCCCTACTGACCCATTTAGCCTAATGACCCATAACATATTTTTTTCTTTACAGTTTTCCGAGAAATGTTACATTCCGGGAAATGACGTACAATCAACTCTACAGACAATTATTGTGCCTTACGTGTATTTGCCGGAGAACTGATCCTTGAAGGCGGGATACGACGTCAATGTTTTCCCCATGGCAATCGAGTGATGCAAAAGTACAGTTGGAGCTATTCAATCGAGATTATTAAACAATGCGTTGATATTCCCTAAAAGGAGCTCATATCTTAACACTAAGTACCTGCACAAATTGCACCTATTAGTTTTCCTTTGGATTCAAACGATTTCAATATTTCGCCCAGCTTTGAGGACTCAGTCATCGCTTTAGACCCACCGAGACCTCCTGGAAGTGCGATTGCATCGAAATCTTCCTAAATAAATGAATACATTCACTACTTCGTAGCTGTCCGTAAATACCCAACTTTACTTACCTTCATAGCCTCCTCCAAAGTTACATCGGCATTGATAACTACATCTCGCGAACATTTAACCGTTTTATCGGTGATTCCTGCAATAGTTACATTGACCTAAACGGATTAAATAATCAGAGGGTGACCTTCTGGGGAATATCAAAACATACGACGTATGACGATAAAAACTTACACCACATCTTCGCAGAACGTCGACGCAAATAACAAATTCCATTTCCTCGGCTCCATGAGGTAACAGCATAAGAAGTTTTTTAGTCATTCTGTATCAAACTCAGCACTTGCAAATCCTATAAAAATATGTATTAACCAAATTTACCGGCCTCCGGACAGTTCTATAGTTCAGTATAAATCTAGACAAAATAGTCAAAAGGTCGAAAGGAACAATTGTAAACAATGACTTAAAACGTAAATTTCTTGGAAATGCCAGGTTGCTTACATCTGTATCCACTACCGATGGGAAGGTAATAACTCCCTCTATCTGTTTCTGGTGCTATTTTGGTTGTGGGAGCAAGCAGATCCCAGAAAAATACGCTAGAGGTCTTTGTTTACAAATGTTACTTTCGACCTTTTGACTATTTTGTCTAGAAATAGAAAATACATAGGCTAGCAATTCAAAAGGTCATAATCTCTTTTGGTCCTTCAGATTAACAAGGCTGCAAAATTTGTAGATAACTGTCTAATTTTGCCTTATTGTTTTATGATGATTGTAAATTTTATCATTGATTAAATCTAACAGAACAAGATATGTTTCAACATCTGCGTTATTAGTAAACGAGAAAAATGATGGTGAATAAATCGATAACATGAGATAAGACCATTCGAAATATTTAACGAGAAATACAAAAACAGTACACTCAAAAAACTTACAACACAAGATTGATTAAAATTTATTCAACACAAGATTGATTAAAATTTATTTAACGTCAAGTATAAATACAGCAACTCCCCGCTAATCCGAAAAATTTGTGATGAAACTCAAGCTTGTAGTACACTGTTTGTCCAATAGCCAAATATTTGGCATAGGCAGCTAGACAGCTGACAGATATAATAGATGTTTGTCAGATGCCTATCTGCCTATGACAAATATTTGGCTATTGGACAAACAGTGTACTACAAGCTTCAGCAAAATAAACTTGCGATATTCATAACCCGAGCAGAAGACACCAACATATATGAATACCGAATTTTGATCTTGATACCTGGCCTTGTTTTTAAACAGCTAAGATTAAGAGATAAAATACCTAATTATTGAAGCAAAATATCTCGCACAACAAAACTTGTTATTTCGGATACCTGGGAATCCAGTATTTTACGAGTACTCTTGGCCGTCTCGGTTGAGCTCGGTTTCTGGCAGGGAGCAAGCAATTCGACGTTTGGCTTAGGTCGTTTGACACGAGTTTGACAGCTAATCGATAAGATTTGATCGATTCTCTGTCAAACGGCTTAAGCCAAACGTCAAATAGCTTGCTCCCTGACAAAAACTGAGCTCAACCGAGATGGCCATAAGAACTCGTAAAATGCTGGATACCTGAGAGGTACTATTTTGGTATTGTCTTACATCAATTTGGTATTCGCAAAACATTGTGGGAACAATTTGATGGTATTATCATAGACTAACTCTAAGACCAGTAGGTCCCATACAAAAACGATTTTTTTCTTGGCTCAGTCAGTACTAGAACATCGTCCCAAGCTCGGTCCCAAGCTCAATAATGCACCCCTTATAATGAACACACTCTCAAGTACTCTGTCAAAATAACACAGCAAATCAAAACAAAGGCGCAAATATGTATAACAAGGTGCTGGCTTCAAGGTGTAATTCGGACCAAGGGGTTCTACAACAGTGAACCAATTTCAAATCGCTAGTTGCATATTGATTGTTGGTATTAACCTCAGGTATTTTACCTCTTAATCTTCAGCTCTTAAATACCAAGGCCATTTATCAAGTTATTCGGTCCTGCTCGGGAAGATTGCATGATGATTATTTGCCTCAAGAGATCTGTATGAATTTCATTAATTTGTCTTATGAAATATGATGATGTTGAAAAAATAAGAATACGGAGCAACCCGGATTCGAACCTAGAACGTTGACGTTATGGGTCCAGTAAGTTGACCACTATTTGTAATCATGCATACATGGGTACCATGCAATAAGAATTTCCATCACCAGTTGATTAATAGTGAAGGCTCGAACGCAGTGATAACTCGAGCGGAACGCAATGGTAGCGGAAGAGCCCAATCAGACGAAACCTGCTTATCGGATAGAAAACTGATAAGATTCAAGTTGATTCCAATTGGAAATATTGGCGTCATTTGAGACTTGCCGTTTCCACTCCGTTTCCATTTACATTGCGTTTGAGCTTTGAGGGCCCACAAGAAACGTCTTTTTTCCCAAAGTGTCTGGAGCCAAATGACATTTCGCTAAGAAGATGCTCTTATACGGTATTATGATGTTATAATAATTAACTCAAATAATTTACAATGAACCATCATGAGCATGTCACTATTGACTGCTTCAGATGTATTTTGGTCTCAATTTCAACTTTTCGCCATAGCCAGGGGGTGAGTAACTCTGATACGTTGTGTTTGTGTTGATCGTGAACGAATGTGTTTCTGGGGTGGCAGAAGGTGTTTTTGTGTTTTCACAAACTACAATCGAAAATTTATACTTATTGGCAACCATGCACGCGGCTTAGACGTTTAATACATGCTCACATATGCATCGTCTGAATTACATTTGTGTAAGCGAGAGGGAAACAAAAACAAACAATCAATTCGTATAAGTGGTGCCAGATATGAATTTATCTTTCATGTGGTGGCAAGTGTGTTTGAAGTGTGGTGGATTGTGTTTTTTAAGGTGGTAACACAAGGTGGTCGAGTGACTTACCCCCTGGCTTAGTCAGTACTAGCACATCGGTCCCAAGCTCGGTCCCAGGCTTAATAACGCGCCCCTAATAATGAACTCACACGAACACACTCTCAAATATGTATAACAAGGTGCTGGCTTCAAAGTGCACTTCGGACCAAGGGGTTCTACAACAGTGATCCAATTTCAAATCGCTAGTTGCATATTGATTGTTGGACATTCAACGTACAGCGTTGTACCAACAATCAATATGCAACTAATGATTTGAAATTGGTTCACTGTTGTAGAACCCCATGGTCCGATGTACATCTTGAAGCCAGCACCTTGTTATACATATTTGCGCCCTTGTGTTCGTGTGACTTCATTATTAGGGGCGCATTATTAAGCTTGGGACCGATGTGCTATTACTGACTGAGCCAAGAAAAAAAGCGTTTTTGTACGGGACCTACTAGTCTTAGAGTTAGTCTATGGTTGAACTATAGACTCACTCTAAGACCAGTAGGTCCCGAACAAATACGATATTTTTTCTTGGCTCAGGCTGTACTCCTTTAGTCTAGTACCAGTTCGTACAATGCTGTATACTTTGTATGTCTGTTCCAGCATTAATACCCGGATAAAAATAACCATACAATTCCAATAAAATAATATAAAGTTACATTTAAATCTATTGCCGACCATGAATCTTATTGTTCATGTATCAGATGAACGAAAAATGAATATTGTCATTACAATAGATTTACTATTCACCCTATATGCTAGAATTTTCAACAAATGTGAAACAATAAAATCAATAGTAATTGACTCAAATTTGTTCGGAGAAAAACGATTTTTTCTATAGTTAAGATACATAACAAACCCCCGGATTCTATTGTCGATGTCGCAATTTACATTAGATTCTATTGTGGAAACAATAACTTTTATTGTCATCTTATCGTCATGAACAATATAGGCAATTTTACATACGATTGATTCTATCGTATGGTTACAATACATTTAATTGTAAATCTATGAGAATTTTTTTTACGGGTAATTTATTGGGAAGTCACAATAAGTTCAGCTTAATTTATTTTCTAGACACGTATGGATTTATTTGCGTGTATATCACTCTTTGATTGTTCCGACTACAAATTGGTAGCACTGGTGTGAGTTGTCAGTCGGCGAGTCATCATTTCATCATCCGAAAAATCATCATCAACGATCAACCAACAGGGAAATGTCAGTTTTCCCGTTTTCCTCCGTCGTAGTCCGTATCAACAGTTCGAGCTGGGGGTGGGAAGGAATCGCGTGAAACCGTGAAAACTCGACGTGCGCATTGATTTTCTTTCGACTGCCTGTAAGGATACAGTAGGAATAATCGCTTGATAAATACTGCAGTGTCTTCACTCTCTGATGCAGCCGTGAAAATTATTTGTCATCTCCGGGTTGTAACAAGTAGTAAAAGTTAGCAAGAAGCGCTCACCGAACGGTCTTGTAAGTGCAACAGGACAAAGAACAACATATTATACACGGATCTGCAAGCTCTGGCGAAAAGAAAGTGCCAGGTATAATTTGAATTTTCCTTCCTGCACTTGTGCTACGGAGCCATCAAAATATCGATTTTTCCCCTGTTTGAAAATCTAGGCAGAAGAAAGTTTGGGAGGAAACCGTAGCGAATTCTTTTCTGGTGACGAATAATCTTAATTCACGACGCACGATGGCTGTTGTAAGTGTTGCGGTGTTTGCAGTGCAATAATTACGGTTAATGATTAATGATAAAACTTTATTTGCAGATGATGAAAGCAACCAAATGTCCTACGGACGAATTGTCTCTTAAGAATAGGGCTATAGTCAACAGTACGGACTTTCCAGAGGATATCAAGTGAGTATTGGAAAACATTGTAATGGGCTGCGTTCGGGGGGTTCAGAAATACTTCGGAATATTGTTCTGCCTTTCAACTGGACAACTGCGTCATCATCATTAGAGGCATCAAATATGGTCAGATTGTGGTGAATGCGTTATGCACCTTCACCTAAAAGGAATTCCTCCAAAAAGCTCTCTCCAAAGTAAACCATTCCTTAAAAAACCCGATTCCAGAATCAGTTCATACGCAATCCAATCTCTAAAAATGAGCAGTTCTTTATCGATTTGTATTGTTATACAGATCAATGACGCTGCAGCATATTATACTTTTCACTATTACTGTTCTTAAAAAAATGCACTGCTCTTTCAATGTAACATTTTAATTGGGTATAATACCTTCTTTGTGTGTTTGAAATGAAACATTTTGGGTAGGGGTTTTCTGGAAAATGAACAAGTCTACGAAGGTAACAATTTATATAAGATGTTGGGCAACCATCCTTGAAGTTGGCCAAAGATTCTACAATGTTCTATCAAATCCCACACCCTTGCCACATTTCACATTTTGCTGTTAACTGTCTGCCAATCATCGCATACAAGCTTAGGATACCCAGCATGCTTTGTGCAATTAGTAGACAGATTAGTAACGGTTTATTTTAATTGTTCTTCTAGATACATTGATGTCTCGACTGCACCCGGGCAGCACTTCATTTTCTCCGTTGAGCGATGCCAGGATGTTTCCAACTATTGCATTGGCTTTTCGTTACTCCAACGAAAGTGGGCAACATTGTCAATTAATCAGGTATGTAAAAGTTTGCTGCCGTAACAGATCAAACCCTTCTAATATTTTTCTTCTTCTTTTCCTCCCGCTTCCTAGGACATATCGGTGAAACCTTTCTTTTTCGAACGTTCGTCTGAAGTTTTATGCAACGTTTGCATCGAGGTGGACTTTCTGCAAAAGAAAACGTAGGTCTATTTTGTGAAAGTATCTAAACTGCCGGTGGTGCATTAATTTTAATTTGTTGTACAAGTCGTCATGGATTTTTGTTTGAATCTTTGTTTGTAACATGGGACATTGATACATCCACCGGTAGTAAAATGTAGAGTAGATTATTAATTTCAATTCAATTCTTCCCCACAGAACCACTCTGGAACCCTACGATAGTGATCAAATGGCAAAAGATTTTGTTCTTCAATTTTCCGGGCTGGCCCTGACCGTTGGTCAACCGTTAGTTTTTAATTTCCAGGACAAGAAACTGCTCGGATTATGCGTCAAGTCGCTAGATGCGATTGATGCTAGTGTTTCCGTTCAGGGAGAGAAGACCAAGCAGGATACTAAGAAAACGAATTTTGGTCGATTGTTGGGTAATACGACCGTCACCTTTGAGAAGGCGGAAAACTCATCGCTGAATCTGGTCGGAAAGGCGAAAGGCAAGATCGTACGTCAGTCGATTATCAATCCGGATTGGGACTTTGGAAAAATGGGAATCGGTGGTTTGGATAAGGAGTTCAATGCCATTTTTCGACGTGCGTTTGCCTCTCGAGTTTTCCCACCGGAAATCGTGGAACAGCTGGGCTGTAAGCACGTGAAAGGTATTCTGCTGTACGGTCCTCCCGGAACTGGTAAGACGTTGATGGCTCGGCAGATCGGTACTATGTTGAACGCACGTGAGCCGAAAATTGTAAATGGCCCTCAAATTCTGGACAAATATGTAGGCGAGTCGGAAGCAAACATCCGGCGACTGTTTGCCGATGCAGAGGAAGAAGAGAAAAGGGTTCGTTGTTCGCACACTCGTGAAATGTTGCAGCTGTATTATTTCGTTGCATTCAATTTCAGCTTGGTCCAAACAGCGGCTTGCATATTATTATCTTTGACGAAATCGATGCTATTTGCAAAGCTCGAGGCAGTGTTGGTGGCAACAGTGGCGTCCACGATACCGTCGTCAATCAATTGCTTGCTAAGATTGACGGTGTCGAGCAGTTGAATAACATTTTGGTTATCGGTATGACCAACAGACGGGACATGATCGACGAAGCTTTGATGCGTCCAGGTCGATTGGAAGTGCAAATGGAAATCAGTCTTCCCAACGAAGAAGGCCGTGTCCAGATTTTGAACATTCACACAAAGCGCATGAGGGAATTCAAGAAAATAAATCCTGATGTGGACAACAAGGTGAGCAAATATCTAGCCGTAAACTATCTCAAATCAATACAAACCATCTTTCTTCAGGAATTGGCTACTTTAACGAAAAATTTCAGTGGTGCCGAGTTGGAAGGCTTAGTGCGTGCCGCCCAATCAACCGCCATGAATCGCTTGATCAAAGCAGCTTCCAAAGTAGAAGTTGATCCTGAGGCAATAGAGAAACTGATGGTCAACAGAGGTGACTTCTTGAATGCCCTTGAAAATGACATTAAACCGGTATGTAGCCTTCTATTGCTTTCTGGCTGTTTCAACCTTCATTTCACTATCTATAGGCCTTCGGTACTGCACAAGAAGCCTTGGAGAATTATCTCATTCGTGGTATCCTCAATTGGGGACTTCCGGTGGCGCACGTCCTGGAAGACGGTGCACTTTACACTCAGCAAGCACGCGCTACCGAAAGCTCAGGATTGGTTTCTATCTTGCTGGAAGGTCCTCCGAACTCTGGAAAGACTGCCCTTGCAGCACAGTTGGCGAAGATGTCAGACTTCCCATTTGTAAAAGTGTGCACACCAGACGAAATGGTCGGCTTCACGGAGAACGCTAAATGTCTGCAGATTAGAAAGGTGAAATTTAAGCTTGCCGAATATTGAGATGTAGAAATTGTTATGAACTTTTGATCCTTTTTATTCTAGTACTTCGACGATGCATATCGTTCAACGTTGAGCTGTATCCTTGTGGATAATATCGAACGGCTGTTAGATTATGGTCCCATCGGCCCAAGATACTCTAATCTCACGTTGCAGGCGCTGCTTGTATTATTGAAAAAGCAGCCACCAAGGGGAAAGAAGCTATTGATTCTCTGTACTACAAGCCGAAGGTTAGTAGCTTTTTGTTTGTGCGAATGCTTTTTTGCACAAAATATACTTTAACTCTCCATAGGCAAGTTTTGGAAGACATGGAAATGTTGTCAGCATTTACTGCCGTGTTACATGTGCCGAACCTGTCGCAACCAGAACATATTCTGTCGGTATTGGAACAGGAATCCGACGTTTTCACCAAACAGGATCTCTCAACCATATATAAGAGGATGAAGGGTCACAAGTACGTATAAAATCAAATACTCAGCGCGTAAAATACTGCTAACTTCATTTAACAATCTAATTACTCACCGCTCGCAAGTCATGAAAAAATCTAAAGTTATCGGTTTTCCTTTTTCAGAATATTCGTCGGTATCAAAAAGCTGTTGGATCTCGTCGACTTGACAAGGCAAACCGAACCGGCACAGCGTGTGAATAAATTCCTCTCCAAGCTGGAAGAAGAAGGAGCGCTCGATGCTGGCACTTCCATCCATTAACTTATAACCGGAGGGTAGCTATGGGATCTAAGTATTATCTCTTTCAACGACGTATTTTAAGGACAGATTTGAAGAAGAAAAAACAATAATGTACTCCACCGTCTCTCATATTTCCGATTTCTAGAGGACACCAAAAGA
>JASCZW010008703.1:0-48149 GCA_034211315.2 Aedes japonicus | reverse complement strand
TCACAATCCGTGCGCGAATAAAGATTCCGTTTGGCGTTTCTCCATGTTTCGTCAAGTTGGTTATTTCATAGTTTGGAGCCATTGTCGCATTTCTTATTTTTATAGCATTCAACTTAGCCGAGGCACAAACCAGTCACAATAAATTTGTAGCGAATCTAACTTAGCCTATTTTGTCAATATTTACATTTTGGTATACGATTCAAATCTTATCAAACCTAATTTAACCTAATTCATAATAGTTCTAAATAGTTCAAGCGAATGAACCTGAAGCCACAAATATTATACAACGTCCAACATTACACGGTTCATGAAGATGCTGCGGTGATTTGGACTCCGTATCAACTGTCATGTGACCTCAGAATTGAACGTGTTCAACGTAGATTCATACGCATTGCACTAAGAAGCTTACCCTGGCGTAATACTCAAGATCTCTCTCCGTATCCCGAACGATGCTGGCATCAAGGACTCGACAAGCTGCACCGTCGCCGAAATATTCAACAAGCTACCCTTATCGCAAAGATAGTAAACGGTGAAATTGACGCCCCTGCACTTCTGTCTTGCATTGACTTTCGAGTGGGAAGACAACTTAGATCGTCATCTCTACTGCTGACCCGATTCCATCGGACTTCATACGGTTTTAATGAGCCACTGACATCATGTGTTCGTACCTTTTCGTTGGTTGACGACCTCTTCGACTTTGGAGAATCTTCTAGATCTTTAAAAAAAGAATAACGGCGTCAAGACGCTACAATCTTAGCTTCAATAGTTTGAATACATTCATGTAGACTACGGTCAGATGAGTTAGACAAAATAGAATAAAACTAATTTGGCAAAACTTAACTTCTAATTGGCTAATAATTTTAATTGCCTTCGTATAACCATTTCTTAAAGAGGTTCTTTCAGAGGAAGGTTTTTGACGGTCCATGACGCTTAAGATATTTCAAACAATTCCAGACTGTACTTGGTCAAGATCGAACCGTGGCATTGATCGATCTCAATTAACATAATACTGTTGCATCCCTACAGAAAAAATCGTATTTTAATTACTCAAACCCAAGGGAATCACACTTTCCAAAATTCATTCCCTTCTGGCCACTGAGAGTCCCCGTAACAAATTGCATCGCTCGTCCAACTGACACCACTCGATAGACACCAGCAAGCTTGTCTGCGTCCAAATTAGCACCTTTTCCATCAACTTCAGCTCGCTTTGGATGTTTTGTTGTTTTTTTTTATGAGCGAGTTTGTACAACCCAGCTGAGGAGATGCAATGCTGACGGCAGTTGTGCTGATACTCCACCAATCAACCGATCTGGTCAAACGCGCTCCGGTCTCTTGGATCTCCTAGCCCCGGAGAAAATGAGCACAATTTATCAAGCAATGCAACCACAGCTGTGCACCACTGCTTTGTGACTTCGCCATGGACGTTGGACCAAGTCAGAGCACGACAGAAGTTGAAATATCACCCCAAAGCTATTCGCTGCAAATCGAGAACAAGTTCCCGTCATTTGACAAAGTGTTTTCGGTTTATTTTTTTTTCATTCCTAGCTGCGCCATGCTGGGACGGTTTCGGCAAGATAGTTTACATTTTACAGCTTTATTTATCGTGCCTGTCCGGTTCAGTGGAGTTAGATAGTGTCATGTAGCCTGTGTTTTCCGAGTTGATGTTATTTCTTTTTTATTCGGGATTTTCCAGACCGGCAAGCTATTGCATTTGGGTCGTTTTTGGTTCACTTTTTAGTGATTGCAGCTGCTGGAGGATGGAGAGCAAAAGGCATTACATTCGAGAAAATGGAAGGATCTAGGATGTCTGTTATCTCTACTGATGATCGTTTTGACCCTTCCGCCCCAGGACCAGGGACTCTGTACTGGACTATAAAGATGACTATGTTAGTAGAGAAGCTTACTTTTGTGACCCTTTGGGCCATCGTCGGACAGCAGCACAAGCGGTGTTGGATTTCGGACCTGAGCTGTCTGGTCGTTGTTTTCGTTTGCATCGTCTCGACGAGCAATGGTTCCAGATTCAAGAAGCCAATTTCGGTGTTCTTTCTTTATTTTGTTTTGCTTTCTCCCAGATTTCACCCTAGCAAAAGTTATGACTTAGTCAGTTTTCAATAACTGGAAAATTTGCATTTGTCCTATTTGGGGTTCCTCAAGAGCAGCAAACAGAAGCTGTGTGAATATTCAAAATAAATATATCATTTTATGATGTCCAGAAATGAGACAATGCTTTCAAGTATGATAATCCAAGTACGTTCCCCTGCATTTCTATCGCTGTATTTAATTACGTCTGCGATGCTCATTATAAAATTGCACGAAAACAAACTCCATTAGAATGCTTACTCTTGTCCCATAAGCTTATGCAAAGGAGCAGTTAAAATGGTTGTGGCAAACTATGCTGGCCATAATAATTCCAAGCGTGAAGAGTTGTTCCGCTATGGGGAAGGCTTTTCCACGACGCTGGATAAAAATGCAATTGAAACCATGGAGGCAAAATGCGGAATGATACCCAGTTCGCAAACACACTCAGTTTGTCAAAAGAAGCTGAAACTGAATGGGAGACCATGTGAATTAAACTACTCGACGGATTTGAAACTGCAGTAGCAGCCGCTGCGGTGACCAATTAAATTTTTTAATTGCGGATTTTCGTCGGGAATGGCTCTACAACTAGGTTTGTGTCGTGCTTCCACTCGAGACGAATGCAACATTTTGAAGTAGACACCGGGCGTGGACTGAATAGTTTTGTTTTGTTTGATAGTGCTATTTTTGCAGCCTACAGTGAAAAGGGTGACAAATTGAATACGATTTTTTTTCAAAAATAATACGAATCTTTCCTAGGGCATGTCATGTGGATGATGAAAATTTTATAGGGCAGAAACTTATAGCCCTCCAAAAATGGGATACATTTCATTAATATATAAATGCAGTGGTTCATTATTTATTTAAAGCATTAATCATAAATGGATATTGTTAACTAGAATTATGCAGACATTTTGCGATGCTGCAGCTTCTGTACCTTATGAGCGGATCATTTCAAAAGCAGGAAAATTAGTTTGAGAAAAGCGTAGTAGGCTACCCACCAATAAAATATTGCAAATTTTGTTTGCAGATGTAAAGCACAATTGAAGTGAAAAAATATGGGTAGGGGACGTCTTAATCAAGGGTTGACTATTTCTAATAATTGTTCGGAAATAGAACTAAAACTGCTACATTTTTTCAAATTATTTCACTTTTAATGATATGAACATAAGCTCTATCTATTGGGCTAATGATTCGATGTATAAATCATGATTGAAAAACCAATTTATTACTGTCATTTTGACGATTTAAAATACATCATCTGGAAAACCATCAGTTTCCTACGTGCTGAAGAAGTTCGCTCAAATTTTGCCTTTGTGTATTTTCCATTTGTTCGTGTGAACAGGAGGAAATGTCTTCATCAGCTCTTCCTTGCCTCTAGACTTGTTGCCAGAATGTGATGTTGAACATTGAGTTAAATTTAATTCATGTTCGGATAATCAGAAACCACTATTTATTTCATGTTTATTCCAGTCATTTGAGGTTTATTTGTGCTTATGATTATATTGTCCATCCCTATCATACGCAATAAAAATATATATGTTGTGGAGCTGTCCATTGGTACTGCTTCGCTGTTGAGCGGCAGCTATAGCATCACTGTTGCTTTTGAGAGAGCCCATGTTTCCTCTCTTCTTTGTTAACCATGGATATAGCGCACCGGTACTGTAACGTGAAGCCTGCTGTCTCTTGCATTAGTTTATTTAAAAAAAACCAAGCATCCCATTTGTCGTCACAGTCGTTTTGTCTAACATTTCCGTGAGAGAAATTTCCCATCTAACGATCAATGACAAACTCAAAGTTTAGTCGTGTACGTCTCTCTCATAACCAGCTAGTAGACGAGTTTGTGATCATAGCAATCGACAAGTTTTGGTTGATTGTTTTCGAGAGCGGACGGGTAAAGCAAAGGAGCGGGTTGAGAAAAGTGACGTTTGCAGTGACTGGCCTACTTCATTTTGCCTTCGCACACATTCACGGAATTGTACGCAACAATATTGATAGTTTATGTACAGATTGCAAAACTGATTACTTCATTAAATGTCCCAGATGCTGAATAAACTGCTTAAAACTCGTCCCGTACCTTTATTATTAAATGTTATTTTTATTGCATAAATCCAAAATTTTGTTAAAAAAATACATAATTATTTCAGAAAATTGTCATTCAACTCCTACAAGGAGGGAAAATGAAGGATTCAAGAGAACTGGTTCACTTCAGTGAGCAGAACTACTTCGAGCCATTCATTATTTTTAAGCAATTTTGCCAAGCTTTTCCCTTAAACACACTTGTTAAAAATTAGTTGGAGTAACAGCTTCGTGACTCGTGACTTGTGACTCATATTATTTTTATGGTGGTTCGAGACTTTTCCACTCTCTGGAAAGGGGCCTCTCATACAAATGAAACTGAAATTTCTGCCTAACTCGAGATCTATCCAAGCAAATGGAACCAAATCTGACATGTGGAAATTTTTTGAAGGCAGTAAATGTTTTTATGGTGGATTGAGATCCTCCCTTTCTTCTCTTTTCTCCATCTATACAAATGATACACAAATGTCTCCATAACTCGAGAACTAATCAAGCGAATGGAACCAAATTTGGCATGTTTGGATTTTGGAGGCAAAATTATTTTACATAATGGTTCGAGCTGCCTCCCACCTTAGAAAAGGTGTGTTTCATTCAAATGAAACACAAATTTCTGCTTAACTTAAGAAATTATCAAGTAAATCGAACCAAATTTGGCATGTGGGGTTTTTGGAGGCAGGATTTTTTTAGTGGTGGTTCGAGACCTCTCAACTCTCTGAAAAGGGGACTCCCATACAAATGAAACAGAAATTTCTTCATGACTCAAGAACAAATCTAGCAAATGGATTAAATTTGGCATGTGAGAGTTTGGAGGCATGAAATGTTTCTATGGTGGTTTGAGGCCCCTCCCTTTTCTGGAAGAGGTGGCATCTGTACAAATGAAACACAAATTCCAGCATAATTCGAGAACTTATCAAGTAAATGGAACCAAATTTGGCATGTGGGGCATTTTGAAGGCAAAAAATGTTTGTTTTGGAGTTTGAGTCCCCTCCCCTTCCTGCTCTGAACAGGAGGAGCGCTCTCATACAAATGAAACGCAAATTTCACCCTAACATAAGAATTATCCAGGCAACTAAAATACCAAAGGGAACGTCCATTAATTACGTCACGCAAAAAATGACATTTTATAACCCCCCCCCCTTGTCACGTTTTTGTATGAACCTTCAAATTTTTTGTATGGATCGTCACGTTTTCTCAAACCCCCAATCCCCCTTACTGCGTGACGTAATTAATGGACCTTCCCAAATGTGTATTTCTTGGGTGAAAAGCATGTAGCTCGTCCTGTACCCTTACTATTTAATGTTATTTTTATTGCATAAATCCAAATTTTTGTTAAAAAATTACATAATTCCTTCCTATAAGGGGGGAAAATGAACGATTGCAGAGATCTGGTTCACTTCAGTTAGCAGAACTACTAAGAGCCGTTCATTATTATGAGCCATTTTTCCATCTCTACCCCTAAAACACACTTGTTACAAATCAGTTGAGGTAACTGCTATGTGTCTCAATTAAGTCATAATCAAGTTTCTGTTACGGATTTTTGACTATTGTGTGCTGCTCGGGTTGAACTTCAAACAACAGTCAATAGACGAAATCATATGTTCAAGGATACAGTATAAATCACTTTCTCAAAGCACTTACCCAATTAGAAATTCTGAAATTAACCTCACCAATATTTTCGTATAAGAAGTTGACTAACCTGAAAAAAAAAAAATACACATCGTCAAAACCCAACCTCTCGAGGGAGAAAAGCTTCGATGTTCATGTTATTATAAGGGTGTCAGGCGGACCCTCCTTCAATGCCCTCGATCCCGGATCTAAGCCACGTGGACCTCTCTTCTGGTAAATAACAGTTTATTCAAACAAATTTGGAGAAGTTGTTCAGCTTTTGGTTCTAGAAAGCTAAATAACTTCTCAAATTTGTTTGAACAAGCAGTTTTTCGAGCGATGTATGATGGAAAGGCCAGCTAGTTTAAGCCTGAGCCCTTTTTGCACTCAAGGTTGGCTACCCGAGCAAGAGATAACAACATATGAATACCTAATTTTGATCTTGACAACTGTCTATTTAAAAGCTCAGATTAAGAGGTAAAATACCTCAGCAAAATACCTAATTATTGCAAGCCAAATACCGCTCTTAAAACAAAACTTGTTATTTCGAATACCTGGAAATACCTGAGAGGTATTATTTTGGTATAGTCTTACCTCAATTTGGTATTCGCATAACATTGTGCGAACAATTTCATGGTATTATCAGGTATTTTACATCTTAATCTGAGCGTTTAAATACCAAGGCCAGTTATCAAGTTATTCGATCCTGCTCGGATATTTGCAATGGGTTTCACCTATTAGGGGGGGAATTTTGGAGATTATTTTAAAATTTTCTCTTTAGTTTTTTTTTGAAGAAAAAAAAGTTTAACTAGCACCCTGGACGAAACTCAACAGCTCTTTGGAAAACTTTAAAAAAGATTTTGAAGAAATTCTCCAAAAATACTGGAAAACTTCCCGTCGTTCCAAGACTGTTCCATAAGAATTATGATAAAATTTCACTAGAAGTTTTGGAAAATAAATCACCAGAAGTGATTCACTTCACATGGATCACGCCATCAGGAGTACAGAAGAATTTTACAAGAAGTTCGGAAGAATTTGACCAGAAGTTCGGAGAACTTCGCCAAAAACTACAGAAAAACGTCACCAGATTTTCAGAAGATCTCGAATGAATTTTCCAGAATTTTGGAAATAATTTGCCAGAGTTTAAAAAACTTTATTCGAAGTTCAAATACCGTTACCAGAACTTCGTTATATTTTCAACTGAGTTTCAGATGAACTTAACTAGAGATTCAGAAGGTCTTTATCTGAAATTAAAAGAATTTCACCAGAAGTTCAGAAGAACTTCTCCAGAAGTTCAGAAAAAATACCAACTTCTCTGCACCAAAAGATCGTAAGATCATCATCAAAGATTCGGAAGATCTCCAACAGAGGACTGAAAGAACTTCACCAGAGGTCCAGAAAGTCATAAGAATTGCACCTGAAGTTCAGATGGATCGTACTAGAAGGTGGGATAACATCACCAGAATTCCAAAAGATCTTCACCAAAAGTTTGGGAGAACTTCACTGAACTTTTAGCTAACTAACTTCAAACCCTTTACAAGTTTTATAATTTTGGAAAACTGTATTAGAAGTTCAAAAACTTTACCAGAATATCGTAGTATTTTCACTAGAGGTTCAGAAGAACTTCACCAGAGGTTCAAAAGGTCTCCATCTGGAGTTCAGAAGAATTTCACCAGAAGTTTGGAAGAACTTCACGAGAAGTTCAGAAAAAATTACCAGCTTCTCTGCACCAAAGGATCATAAGATCTTCACCAAAAGAACTTCACCGGAGGTTCATAAGATCTTTTCCAGAAGGTAAGAAGAATTGCACCTGAGGTTCAGATGGATCGTACAAGAAGGTAAGAATAACATCACCAGAATTCCGAAAGACCTCCACCAGAAGCTTGGAAGAACTTCACTAGAAGTTCGTTGAAACTTGAAAGTTTTAAATTTTTTTTGTCTTGGTTATCGAGATTTTCAGCCTCGGTCTGGTTCATCTCCCGTCGTAGTCAGTCAAACACCACTTTTGGGCATTTTTGTAACTTCTCCGGGGGTGATATTCAAACTCGTGACTTAGGCGTGAGAGGTATGGATGTTAACCAATACGCCGGGGTCGCCCCCAGTTTTATAATTTTGAAAAATGTATTAGAAATTCAAAAAACGTTACCAGAATCGTAATGTTTCACCAGAATTTCAGATTAATTTACTAGAGATTAAGAAGGTCTTTATCTAAAGTTCAGAAAAATTTCAAAAGAAATTCGGAAGAACCTAACCAGAAGTTTAGAAAAAATAACTAGCTTTTATGAATCAGAAGATCGTAATATCTTCACCTAAAGTTCAAAAGATCTCCTACAGAGCTTAAAAGAACTTCACTAGAGTCTCAGAAAATCAGAAGAATTTCACCTAAAGTTCAGAAGGATCGTACTAAGAGTAGAAATAATATCACAAAAAAATCCAAAAGATCTTCACCAGAAGTTAAGGAGAATTTCACTAGAAGTTCGTTAAAACTTTGCGAGTTTTAGAATGTTGGTATACTGTATTGGAAGTTCAAATAACGTTACCAGAATTGCGTAGTATTCTCATAATTTCAGAAGAACTTCATCAGAGTTTCAGAAAGTCTTTATCTGAAGTTTGGAAGAATTTTACCAGAAATTCCGAAGAACTTCACCAGAAGTTCAGTAGAAAAATACCCGCTTTTCTGCCCAGAAGATCGTAAGATCATCATCAAAGGTTCGGAAGAGCTCCAACAGAGGTTTTAAAAAAGAAATTCACAAAAATTTCAGAAGATCTTCACCAGTAGGTCAGAGGAATTTCACCTGAAGTTCTTAATAATTGTGCTAGAAGGTACGAACACATCACCATAATTCCGAAAGATGTTAACCAGAAGTTTGGGAGAACTTATCTTGAAATTCGTAAAACCTTGAAGAATTTCAAAATTTTAGGAAACTGTATTATAAGTTCAAATAACGTAACCAGCATTTCGTAGTATTTTTACTAGCAGTTCAAAAGCACTTCAGCAGAGGTTCAGGAGGTCTTCATCTGAAGTTCACCTGATGTTTAGATAAAAAATTATCAGCTTTTCTTTACCAAAAGATCGTAAGATTTTCACCTAAAGTACCAGAAGTACCAGAAGGTCAACCGAACATTACCAAATATCGGAAGACCTTCACCAGAAAATCAGAAGAATTTCACTAGAAGCTCAAAAGAACTTAACCAGTAGTTTGGAAAAAATTCACAAGATTACCGGACGATCCAATGAAATTCGCCAAATGTCCTGAAAAACATTATCATGATCTCCGAAGTATTTCACAAGAAATTCAGAAGAATTTTACCAGAAGCTCGGTAAAACATTACCAGACTCACGAAAAATCTTCAATAGAAGTTAGGAAGAACTTTTTCAGAATTTCAAAAGATCTTCACCAGAAATTTTAGAGAACCTCACTAGAAGTTCGTAAAATTTTACCAAACATTTGGAAAAAACATTACTAGAAACTCAGAAAACCTTCACTAAAATTTCTGCAAAATTTGAAAATGCATAAGAATTTTTACAGAATTTCGGAAGATTTTCACCTGATGTTTATAAAAACTTCACTAAAAATTTGGAAAAATTCCATGAGAAGTTCAGAAGAACTTAACCAGAAGTTGATCATAACATTACCAGAATATCGGAAGATCTTCACCAGAAGCTCAGAAGAACTTTACCAGAAGTTTAAGAATCATCAGAAGTTCATAAGAACTCCTCAGAAGTATCGGAAGAATTACCACTGAAATTATCGGAACATCCACTGAAATTTTACCGAAGTTTAAAGAGCTTTACTGGAAGATTGGACGAACTTCGCAAAGTTCAGAAGAACATTATCATGATATTCGAAGAACTTCACAAAAAATTCTTAAGAAATTTTACTAGAAGTTCAGTGAAACTTCACTAAAAGCTCAGTAAAACTTCACCAAAAATTTAAAAAAAAAACCTCCAAAAAAAAAAGATACTCAGAAGAATTTTCATAAGATTTCCGCAAAATTTGAATGTTCAGAAGAATTTCAACTAAATGTCGGAAATTTTTCACCTGATGTTCATAAAAACTTCACCAGAAGGTAAAATTGGAAATATTCCATGAGAAGTTTAGAAGAACTTAACCGGAAGTTGATCATAACATTATCAGAATATAGGAAGATCTTCACCAGAAGCTCAGTAGAATTTCACCAGAAGTTTGGGAGCATTTCACCAGAATATCGGAAGATTACCAACTGAAATTTTACAAGAAATTTGAAAAAAGCTTTACTGGAAGATCGAATAATCAGAAGAACATTATCATGATCTTCGAAGAAGAAATTCGTAGAATTTCCAGAAGTTTAAAACATTACCAGACTCACAGAAAATCTTCACCATAAGTTAGGAAGAACTTTCCCAGAATTTCAGCAGATATTCACCATTAATTTTGGAGAACTTGACTAGAAGTTCGTAGAACTTTACCAGAGATCTGGTAAAACTTTATTACAAACTCAAGTTTTTCACTAAAATTTCCGCAAAATTGGACAGTTCAGAATAAATGTAACATAATTTCGGAAAATGTTCACCTCATGTTCTTAAAAATTTCCACAGATGAAAGTTCGTAAAACTTTACCAGAAATTTGGAAAAACTTTACTAGAAACTCAGGAGAACTTCACAAAAATATCCACAAAATTTGGAAGCTCAGAAGAATTTTAAAAGAATTTCGGAAAATGTTCAAAATGATGTTTCTAAAAAGTTTACCAGAAGAAAAATTCCACGAGAAGTTCAGACGAACTTAACGAGAAGTTGAACAGAATATTACCAGAATATAGAAAAATCTTAACCAGAAGCTCAGAAGTACTTCAACAGAAGTTCAAAAGAATGTCACCAGAAGTTTGGCAGCATTTCACCAGAATATCGTAAGATTATCGCTGAAGTTTACCAGAAAATTGAAAAAAAATTACTGGAAGATTGGAAGAACATAAACATGATCGTCGGAAAACTTCCCAAGAAATTCGGCAGAATTTTACCAGAGGTTTGGTAAAATATTACCAGCATCACGCAAAATCGTCATCAGAAGTTACGAAGAACTTTCCCAGAAGTTCAGAAGATCTTCACCAGAATTCCTGAAGATCTTCACCATAAATTCAAAAGAACTTTACCAGAAAGTCAGAAGAACTTCATCAGAAGGTAATAAGATTTTTACAAGAAGTTCGAAAGAACTTCACCAGAAGTTTGGAAGATCTTCCAGAAGTGCATAAGAACTTTGTCAGAAGTTTGGAAGAACTTCACCAAGAGTGCGGAAAAACCTCATCAGAACATCAGAAGAATAGAAGTTCAGAAGACCTTCACCAGCAATTTAAAAAACAGCACCAGAATACTGGAAGAACATCACCAGAAATTTGGAAGATCTTCACTAAGGGTAAAAAGAAACTCCAGCAGATGTAAAACATTACCAGAATCAAGAAAAATAAGAAAGAACTTGTCCAGAATTTCAGAAGAGCTTTCACCATGAATTTCACTAGAAAGTCAGAAAAACATTACCAGAAAGTCAGAAGAACTGCATCTGAAGGTAATAAGAATTTCACAAGGAGCTCGGAAGGACTTTACCAGAAGTTTGGAAGATCTTCCAGAAGTGCAAAAGAACTTCGTCAGAATTTTGGAAGAACTACACCAAGAGAGTGGAAAAACTTCATCAGAACATCCGAAGAGCGGATGTTCCGAAGATCTTCACCAGTAGTTCAAAAGAACTTTTATCAGAATACCGGGAGAACATTACCAGACGTTCGGAGAAAGTTCACCAAAAATTTGGAAGATCTTCACAAAGGGCAAAAAGAAACTCCACCAGAAGTTTAGAGGAACTTTATAGGAAGTTCGGAAGAGCTTCACCAAAAGTGAGCATGAGCATGATTGACCGCCCACGAATGCTGCACCGTTATTACAGTATAGTTGTATTAACACAGAGAACCAAGATGAATGATAGGGACTGACATGCATCCTCAATGTGTAAATACTGGCGACCCATTATGAAACAATACCGGTGCTGGCCGTGCCCGAATGCTGATCAAGTAGGGAATGGGAAGGAACGTGTTGAAGTGATATTCGCTTTGAAGGAAGGCTAAAAATCCTCTGCACTTCCACGAGAAATCACTGGGATGTTTGATAGTTGGGAAATGGTTGGTCCTTTGAAGAATTTTAACAAAATTTTGCAAGAACTTTACTATAACTTAAGGAAAGCCAAACCAAAAGTTTAGTCAATTTTCATCAGAAGTTCAGAAGAATTTTACCAGAAGTTTGGAAGAACTTTGCCAGGATTTTGGAAGATTTGTTCAGAAGTTCAAATAACGTTATCATTCTTCTTTCTTTCAGCATTTCAAGCTTATTGCTTTCGCAACTCTTGTACCATTTTTTGCATTTGTATGATTGTGTGGCAAGAACAGTCGAAAAAATTACGAAACATTCCTAGACCAGAGTGGGAATCGAACCCAGCCAACTCCATCATGGTGTGCTTTGTAACGTTACCAGAAGTTCTTTTATTTACACTGGAATTTCCAAAGAACTTCACCAGAGGCAAAGAAGGCATCTAAAGTTCGGTTGAATTTTCATCAGATATTTGGAATAACTTCACCAGAAGTTTAGAAAAAAAATCTGCTTCTGATCGTAAGATCGTCAGTCCAGAAGATCTCCAACAGAGGGCTAAAAGAAATTAACCAGAAGTTCAGAAGATCTTCACCAGAAGGTCAGAATAATTTCTCTGAATTCCTCTGAAGTTCTAAAGTATCGAACTAGAAGGTAGGGATATCTTCACCAGAGTTCCGAAAGATCTTCACCAGAAATCTGAGAGAACTTCACTGAAGTTCGTAAAAACTTTACCCGAATTTGGGGAATCTTTATAAGAAGCTCACGAGAACTTTACTAAAATTTCCGCAAAATTTGAATGTTCAGAAGAATTTTAACAGAATTTTAAAGCTTTTCACCTGACGTTCATAAAAACTTCACCAGAAGTTTGGAAATATTCCACGAGATGTTCAGAAGAACTTTATCAGAAGTATGAGTGAAAAATTAATGTGGTCAACTAAAATTTGACCTAAAAATAGTGAACAAATGTAACAGACAAAAACGATCACCGAAAATTCAGTTTAGGTCGGATATTCACAAAACTCTCTGGCAAAACAAATAATCCCTGCATCCCTGCATAATCCCGGCATCCCTGCATAATCCCTGCATCTAAGAATTAACACTGCCAATCAAATCCTATGGAACACTTGCCTTTTCTTTCATCAAATTTTTATCCACTCTTGTTTCAAATTCTAGTCGTATTGAAGACCCTCCTCGTTTTTCGAAGCGTGCCCTTCATAATCGTCCTGAATGTTTCTATTGGGCGAAGTTCTGGCAACTTTGGCGGATTTTCCTCCTTCGGCACAAAAGCAAAATCGTTGGCTTCGTACCACTCCATCGCCGGATTTGCGTAATGGCACGATGTCAGGTTTTGCCAATACAGAGAGTCATCTTCGTGGGACCGGAGGAAGGGCAGCATGCGCTTCTTGAAGCATTGTTCCTTATATATTAGGCCGTTGATTGTGACGGTTGTTATGTACGGCTTACTGAATTCCTGTATTCCTGAATTTCCGGCTTACTGAATGTCCTGAATCTAGCTTCCACAGATCGCCGCCACAACAAGTACTTTTTGGCAAGTTTGTCGAGCTTCTTCTTCAGAAATTTCTTCAGAACATTCAGACTGGACTTGCCGACGAAAAACTCCAAGCTGGGGATCTGCTAGGCGTATGCTTTAATGTACGTCTCTTCGTACATTTTTAGCTGCACTAATCAATCGCTGTACAGCTTCCTGGTGCAGGATTAGCCCACCATATTCTGTTTATCGGTTCGGTTAGGCGCCATCCTTACCTTGAAGGAATGAAATCCGGCACACTTTTGCTTTTCTGTACTGATAACTCCTTTTATTGCTTTTTTAATGCTACATTTTAAGGTTTTGATACTTTTGAACTCTTAATTTATTTAGATTTTTGATTGTTTATTTAATTTTCAAAAAGGAGATTTTATATTTTCAGATTTTAGTTTAAACTTTTGAATTTTCTAATATTTTTCCAGATTTTGGAAAATTTTGATTTTCAAATTTTCCACATCATTTTCTTTTGGATTTTCAGATTCTTGAATATTTAAGAGATTGAGATTTAAAGACACTAGATTTTGAAAGAATGTAAAATTTTAAGATTTGAAGATTTTATGATTTTAAGATTTAAGTTTCAGATTTTAAGATTTCTAGATTTTAAGGTTTTGAGATCTTTAGATTTTTAGATATTTAGAATTTTAAGGTTTTTAGATTTTAAGATTTTTAGATTTTTAGATTTAAAGATTTTTAAATTTTTGGAGTTTTAGATTTACAGATTTTTAGATTTTTTAACTTCTAAATTTTTAGATTTTAAGATTTCAAGATTTTTAGATTTTTAGATTTTAAGATTTTTAGATTTTTAGAATTTAAGATTTTTAGATTTTTAGATTTTTAGATTTTTAGATTTGAAGATATTAAGGTTTTAGATTTTAAGATTTTTACATATTTGGATTTTAAATTATGCTAAGATGTGTAGATTTTTAGATTTTTATATTTCTAGATACTTAAATTTTTAAATTTTGAGATTTTTTTTTAGATTTTTAGATTTTAAGATTTTAGATTGTAAGACTTCAAAATTGTAGATTTATAGACTCTAAGATTTTAAGTTATTAAGAATTTTAGATATTAAAAATTTAAAAAATTTCGAATTTTCGGTTTGTCGATTTATTGATTTTTAGATGTTTAGGTTTTGTGGTTGTTTTTAAAATGTTTGGAATTTCAAAAAAAAATTTCAAATTTTTAGTTTTTTTTTAATTTTAGGATTTTGGGTTTTAAGATTTTTAAATTTTATAGATATTAAGATTTCTAGATTTAAGGATATTAAGATTTTTAAATTTTTAGATATTTAGATATTTGGATTTTTGGATTTTTAGATTTTTAAATTTTTAGATTTTTAAATTTTTAGATTTGAAGATATTAAGGTTTAAGATTTTAAGATTTTGACATATTTAGATTTTAAATAATGCTAAGATGTGTAGATTTTTAGATTTTTATGTTTCTAGATACATTAATTTTTAAATTTTTAGATTTTTTGATTTTAAGATTTTTAGATTTCAAGATTTTTAGATTGTAAAACTTCAAAATTGAGATTTATAGACTTTAAGATTTTATGTTATTAAGTATTTTAGATATTAAAAATTTAAAAAATTTCGATTATTCGATTTTTTGATTTTTTGATTTTTAGATGTTTAGGTTTTGTGGTTGTTTTTAAGATGCTTAGAATTTTAAATTTTTTAAATTTTTGTTTTTTTTTATTTTTAGGTTTTTGGGTTTTCAGATTTTTTAATTTTATAGATATTAAGATTTCTAGATTTTAAGATTTTAAGATTTTTAAATTTTTAGATATTTAGATATTTAGATTTTTAGATTTTTTAATTTTTAAATTTTTTATATTTCTTTGATTTTTTAAATTATTTAGATATTAAGATTTTAAATTATGCTTAGATGTGTAGATTTTTAGATTCTTCTATTTCTAAATTTTGAGATTTCTAGATTTTTAGATTTTTAGATTTTAAGATTTTTAGATTGAAAGACTTTACGATTTTAGATCTATAGATTTTAATATTTTAAGATATTAAGTATTTTAGATATTGAGAATTTGAATTTTTTAGATTTTTAGATATTTAGATTTTTAGATTTTTAGGTTTTTAGGTTAAGTTTTCAGATTTTTCGATTTTTCGTTTTTCAAATTTTTGATTTTTTTTGATTTTTAGATTTTTGGGTTCTTAGATTTTTAAATTTTTTAGATTTTTAGATATTTAGATTTTTTAAATTCTTTAGATTTTTTAGATTCAAAATAGATCGGCGCACAAGTCTACCTGTGGAACAGGCCTGCATTTTCAACGACCGCGCCCCTAATTTTTTGTCGAAGCAATTTTCACTTAGAGGTCATCTCGATAACAACTTGACGGATTGTGACGAAATTTGCACATGTCAACATTTCACTCTAAACTCGATTTAGACAAAAGTTCATTAATTTCTACCCATGCAATAAGGGCCTGTTCAGAAACCACGTAAACCCACGGGGAACCTTGTAGACTTTTCTCCATACATTATTTTGAAATTTTGAATAGAGCGTAGACTTTTGTCAGAAATTCTACGCCCCTGAAAAGTTTAACACAAAAGAAAATGTTGCACTTTTTTCGAGTACAATCTCTAGATTGAGACAAAAATCTATTTTTGTTTTTCGATTTGAAAACCGGACTGGTGGACAAACGATCACTCAAAAACTCCTGATAGGCAAAAATATAAACTAAATTTTATCGTTTCCCAATCCAAATTGGTGAGCCATCGTCCGAAGCTGGCGCCAGATGTTCTGACGCGTCAACCTTGTGGATCACCCAACCCAATACCCCACAGCAATCGAGAGCCGAGAAATCTCAATAATTAATTCAGCAGATGTCGTTTAACAGATTAGGCTATGGGGTTCTCCGAAAAATTTACGACCAAGACACTCACACCGAAAGACTCACTTCGACATCCCACTGCTCCACCCAGTGCGTCGCCGTCGTCTTCGTCCTAGTCGGTCGAACTTAACGATCGAATTCTGCTGCCACTGTCATCGCCATTGCCGTCGGTGTCGCATCGCACAGATAATTTTCTCTGCTGAATGGATTGGATTGAATGGATATGTTTTTCCACCGCTTTTACGGCCGCCAGCTCCAACCACGGCACCAGGATACCAGCATCTGGAGGATGCTGATTGTATGTGTATACCTGCAGCACATGCGGAACAATGATAAAAGCAGAAGATGGGGAAGGAATTTCCGAAGAAATCGAGACGAGGACGAGGATGCAATGGGCGTGAACGAGATTTATAGCTGTGTTATGATTCACCTGTGCGGAAACCAGTGCCACGTGGCTTGGAACAGCAGCATCCTTTTTGGTGCATGTGGAATTTCATTTCTTCGAATGAATAGCAGTAGTTTGTTTTTTTCATCTCGGATGAATGGAAGGTGTACGTTCGCCGGTATTCACAGTGGAGGCAACAACACCGTGAGGATGTATAGCTAGTTTCAATCTTTAAAAATGATTGCTTATAGCTTATTTCCTAATTATCGAATTGTTAATGTTGACCAGGAAATATCTCCATCCAAACCCCTTCCCCTGTATCCACACCCCCGTAAGGCTAGATTTTCGGAACGCCTTACAAGATCATTACCATCAAAAAGACCATGACTCATTACCACTTCGCCGTCGACTATTTTTACATCATCATTCAAAATTGACTTTTCATCGCAGCGAACAAAACAACTTCCATTCCCCCCCGACTCGTTGGCCCCTAGATGAATTAATCTTAATCTCGTGTTCCTTTATCTGCCAAAGCTGTAATAACCACCTCCAGCCAGCAGCACCGCGTCGGATCTCATATCTGTTCCACAATCTGGCCGAGTCTCGCTCGCGTCTCTGCTGGCTTTATCTTTTCGGCAACGTTGTCGGATGAATAAATTTGAATTAACGCTCGCCGTACGATAACTTCTCTAGTTCAACAGACCCATCAACGCACCACCCCTTTGCCCCCGTCCAATCCCACCACCCACAAAGAACCCTTCCTATGACAACAAGCTTCGAGAAATTTTCGCACAAAAACATAGAACTTCCCGCATCCCTAAGCCGCCGCCGCCATCATCGTCCTCGCGGAGGAAGGAAATTTAATCAGGTTGAAATATTTTGAATAATTGAAAATGTCGTGTTCTTCCAACGCAACTTCCTCGCCACGCACCGGTGTGGTGGGTTGGGGCTGTATATTGAGGTATATTTTTAATTACCCAAAAACGATAACGCACCTCTCACCGATTTTCATCGTCGCTCGCTCGTCACGGCTCTTGGAAAAGGAAGAGCTCTCTGCGCTAATTTTCGGGTTAGCAAGCACAGCGGATCCCACTCGAAAATTCCTTTCATCGGGGTTTCATGGCGACACACACGTGCCGGGAAATTGGCTTTTCCTGCGCTCGATTCATTTGCACGTTTAACAAGGTGCGTGTAACCACTTGAACGAAGACGGGCAGAGCTCATTTATGAATATGCATAGTCATGAATAGCGAATTATAAGCTTTAAATTATCGCGCTTGTTGTGCTTTAGCCGAGGAATGGGCAGAAAAATGGCAATCATATTCGGAGCTGGGCTCTCAAGTACGGAAGAGAGCAGTGTTTTGTCGAGTTTCAAGAGATAGCTTTTGTTTGTTGATTAAGGCCTGGCTAACTATGAAGATGATGGTTTCTTGAATAGAGTTTGGGAAAAGGGTTGGTGTTCGGTAAACATCATAAAAGGGATGGGAATTATGTACGTCTTATGATGCTGAACTGGTTCGAAATCCGGATGAGAATTCTGTCAAAATTTCGGAAAAAATTCATCAAGTGTGCACCCAAGCAGCACAGAGCTGCCATAATTGTGACCTAATTGAGTCACACCGATGTAATTTTAACTCAAATAAACTTAATCAGAAGGCAATAAGAATTTATCAAGAACTTTAGAATAACATTACCATAATTCCGGAAGATCTTCCATAAACGTAAAAGAACTTGGTCAGAACATCGGAACAACGGCACCAAAAGTTAGGAAGAATTTCGCCAGAATTTCAAAAGATTTGTTTGGATGAACTCTACCAGAAAGTCAAATAAACTTAATCAGAAGGCAATAAGAATTTCACAAAAAGTTTGGAAGAACATTACCATCAGTTCGGAAGATCTTCCATAAGTGCAAAAGAACATCATCAGAACATCGGAAGAACGTCACCAAAAGTTATGAAGAATTTCGCCAGTATTTCAGAAGATCTACACTAGAAGTTTGGATGAACTTTACCAGAAAGTCAGATAAACTTCATCAGAAGGCAATAAGAATTTCTGAAGAAGTTTGTAAGAACATTGCCATAAGTTCGGAAGATCTTCCATAAGTGCAAAAGAACTTCGTCAGAACATCGGAAGAACGCCATCAGAAGTTAGGAAGAATCTTGCCAGAATTTCAGAATATCATCACTAGAAGTGTGGATGAACTTCACCAGAAAGTCAGATAAACTTCATCAGAAGGAAATAAGAATTTCAGAAGAAGTTCGGAAGAACATTACCAGCCGTTCGGAAGATCTTCCATAAGTGAAAAAGAACATCATCATAACATCGGAATAACGTCACCAAAAGTTAGGAGGAATTTTGTCAGAATTTCAGAAGATCTTCGCTAGATGTTTGAATGAACTTTACCAGAAAGTCAGATGAACTTCATCAGAAAGCAATAAGAAGTTCACAAGAAGTTTGGAAGAACATTTCCATAAGTTCGGAAGATCTTCCATAAGTGCAGAAGAACTTTGTCAGAACATCGGATGAACGGAAAATCTTCACCAGCAGTACAAAACATTTCCATCAGAAACTCTGAAAAACATTACCAGACGTTCGGAGGAAGAGTGTACGAGTGTTGATTTTCGGTAAACATTAAGAGCTTCATCAACGAGACGTCTTAAGATGACGAACTGGTTCGAAATCAGGACGAGAACTTTGTCAGAATTTCGGAAGAATTTCATCAAGAATGCACCCAAGCAGCACAAAACTGTCAGAAATGGTTAGAGCAGCTCTATTGTGACCTAATTGAGTCACACCGAAGTAATGTTAACTGAGGGCAGAAGAACTTCATCAGAACATCAAAAAAATGCCACCAGAAGTTAGGAAGAATTTTGGCAGTATATCAGAATATCTTCACCAGAAATTTGGATGAACTTCACCAGAGAGTACATCGGAAGGTAATAAGAATTTCACAGGAATTTTGGAAGAACTTTACCAGAAATTCGGATTTTTTTAAGAAGAGCAAACGAACTTCGGCAGAAGTTTGGAAGAATTTCACCAAGAATGCGGAAGAACTTCATCAGAACATCGGATAAACGGAAATTTAGAAGATCTTCACCAGCAGTACAAAAGAATTTCATCCGAATATCTGAAGAACATAACCAGACGTTCGGAGGAAGAGTGAAGGCGATGGTTTTTCGCGCTAAGGTCTGTATCCACATTAATCCGGACACCTTCAAAGCATAGTAACTTTTGAAATATTGCATGAAGGAATGAAAAATTTCACTGTGGTATAGCTGAGAGTCTATGATGATAAAGACTATGATTGATGTTTACATATCATGTTTAGTATTCAAGATGGCGACGAAAGAAAAACAAGTGCGCGAACGAATTTTGTACGGGCATACGGCAAATCCTGATTTGTCATTACGGGACCTTGCAATAACAATGGATTTGCCTAAATCCACTGTTCACGATGTGCTCAAATCATTTTCGGAAAGTTTGACGGTGGAGAGGAAACCGAGAAGTGACAAAAACATTGGACGCGCTTATCCTGTCATGGACCGAAAGGTGAAAAGGATATTAACGAAAAACCCAAATCTCTCCATTTGAACGGTGGCTCGTAAAATACTGATGACGCCTGGTTTTGTCCAAAAATCAAAATATGTCCTGGAGCATTTCAAGCAGCTTTCAGGGCTAGCTTTTTATTCTGCTATGGCCAGAAATGCTACACCTGAGCATTTCAGAACAAAGAAGGCCTCGAAATATCCCAAAAAATACCTTGTGTGGCAAGCAATTTGCACGTGTGGCAAAAAGAGTAAATCTTTCGGCACAATCAACAATGATAGATCTCCATCAGAAAGAGTGTCTACAGACGCGATTACTACCCTTCATGAAAAGTCACAAAGAAAAACCTTTGTTCTGACCCGATTTGGCATCATGCCACTATGCTGTGATGGAGTGGTACCAAGCAAATCAAGTGAACATTGTACCAAAAATCTCGAACCCGCCAAATTGCCCAGAGCTACGACCAATCGAGAGATATTGGGCTCTGATGAAGCGGAAGCTTTCTGGAAAGAAGCAAGGAATCAAATACATCGAACACTTCCAGCAAATTTGGACAAAGACGGCTTCTACGATTTCTGAAGAGTCTGTACAAACCCTAATGGACGGAGTTAAGCGCAAAGTTCGAAAATTTTATGCAAATACCGAATAACTATGTTTTGCCTTCACGAATTGTTTAAACACAATCCATGAATCCGAAATAAACAACTACGACGGAATTCATGTTTTGAGGTGTCCGGATTGTTGCGGATACAGACCTTAGTTTGGTAAAAGTTTGATTTTCGGTACTCATTTAGATCATCATCATAAACGGGATGCGAATTATGTATGTCTTAAGAACTGGTTCGAAATCCAGATAAGACAAATGTAAAAATCATTCGGATGCAATTTGCGAATCAAATTGCTTTTGAATGCATCAGCCAACAAAAGTAAAAGGGACTGTGAAGCGGTGAGAATCTTAAAATTAGATATAAATCAAGTGAAAGTATTTGAGTAGGATGAGTAGCGTACAGTAACATGTAAATGATGAATAATTTATTATTTAGACGAAAAAACAGATCTTTCTCGGAACCACGAAAATGGAAAAAAAAGTCTTGAACACTCGATACAGGCCAATTTAAAGGAAAAATAGCGAAAAATTATTCCGATTTGATTTTGAAGAAATCTTGAACTTTACTTACAATACCACGCATCATATTTTGGACACTCTGTTGGTCAACTTATGTGGTCATTTTGTTCTACCATTTCTTTATCTCTGTTGCATACTGAGTCACCTTTCCACTATTCTTCAGCTGCTGTTTGACAACTGCCCAATATTTCTCAAATGGTCGGATTAAGGGCAGTTGTGTGGATCGATTTCTTTTTTAAGGAAATCCACCCCGTTGTCTCAATACCAGTGCAATACTTTTTCGCTGTATTGGCAAATCAGGGTAAAAATTTACAGGTCCGCAGTAAGTTTTAATGTTTTCTTCCGCACGTTCTATCAGGCACCCGTGTTTGTAGATTTTGGAATCCATGGTCTTGATTGTTAAAAAACCTGGAATTTTTATCCGCAGCTGCAAGTGCCTACCCAGATCATAAAACTTTTTCCATTTTTTTCGGTCAACCGAACTACGTAGAAATTGTCCATAAAGCCTATCCACGTTAAATCTTGGACACTTTTCTTTCAATGTAGATTTTGAATTATTTCACGGATCACTGAAACGTTTCACTTATATGATAGCTGAATTTATTCATTTTATAACATGTTTACATTTTTGTTACTTTCAGTACAATGGCATTGAATCAAGTGGAAGTGCGCAAACGCATATTGTACGATCGGCAGCAAAATCTGAACTTATCGGTATGCGATCTTGCCAAGAAACTAAAACTACCGAAAAGTACCGTGTTCTGTGTCTGCAAATCATTTGACCAGCGTTTGACTGTGTATCGGAAGGTTGGAAGTGGAGCAAAACGAAAAGTATGCTCCCGACAAATGGACAAGAAGATGGTAGCCATTATTGAGAAAAATACCAATCTTTCTGTGCAAAATGTGGCTAGCAAAGTTGGTAAGTCAAAATTATGCGTACAAAACTTGAAACAGGGGCAAGGACTTAAGTCTAATAAAGTGAAAAAAGGGCCCAGCCGTCATGACAAGCAAGATTTTGCTGTATCGGAGGATACCGTACGGAACCACAGAAAGTTCGAGAATTTTACGGAAAAAAGGATTAACATCTAAATTAATAATTTTTTATATAGATATTACTCAATTATTGTGAAACAAACATCGATCTTGTTCAATTATGCGTACAGTTTTTGCTGCTATTATATTGGTGTCCTAAATTAAGCGTGGACAGGCTTTAATCCAACTTCCCGTACGTTGCGTCGCTATGAAGATACATTCTTCGTACTTCGTAAGAACTTCATTGAACAACTTCTTCTATAGGCCGCTAGATTCTGCTTCAATGCCCTGAATAGTTGCTTACTGGTCCGAAAAAAACTTTCTCACAGACGAATCCTTCTGACGGTGTTTTGTATAGCATTGAATTATATGGCGTTATCATAACCCGACAGCGCTTGGTTTGTTCTTATCCTTCTCAACACTTTCAAATCTTACTTCCGATCCTTGGTTGCTCTATGACGCTTGGTATGATCTTGCAGATCGATCGTATGCCGCTTGCGAAAATGTCTGATCACTTCACGGAAACAAAACCGAGTTGCAAAATAAATAAACTATATTTAAAAATCCCGAAATTTTAAGGTGTACTCATAATTAACGATACAGTCCTTAGTTTCGCATCGGTGCAATTGCCCGTCGAGTATTCTTACTAATCGACCGATTGTTGCAACGACGCTTACGGAAATTTAACATTGCGGTAAGCCAATTCGTCAGTATTCGAAATTGGCCTAGGATAACCGACCGGTTGATTAACCTGTTGTTTCAATCTGTTGATTAATCAGGGGATAAGTTGCTCTGAAGTCATTTCATAGCGGGCGTGATACGACGATTAATTATATGTTTAGATCAGATGGCCACAATCATATCAGCCGACTAATCATGTGTTCAGTATCTCGACGCGTTAGCAGTTGGAATCCACGTATTGGAAGTAACAAAATTAGTGTTTAAATACACTAAAATCAACAGAATAGAGCGACTAATCGGGTGATAATTGTCACTGAAATATATCAACAAAATGGGTCGATTACTGGGTTGTTTTGTAATCATCTGTTTATTGAACGAATAACATGGCCCAGGCCAAAACAACTTTTAATAACACTTTTTATTAAGGTTAAAATAATTATTTGTACTTAGTTAATTCTTTTCGAAAGCGAATATTCCGGGGATTCTATTTCTTCGTCTGTTTCCTCTAAGCGTGTGCTCTTACCTGAATGAGAAGGGCAGACGGAATCGGATGCTAGATCATTTACGTTGATGAAACCTTTGAAATTGTGATTGCTAGGTTCTTCATTTGATCTACGTTTATAAAGAACGCTGGATATGTCTTTGGGATCGCCTCTGGTAGTATTGAAGCTGATTTTGGATTAGGAATGTTTTAAGGAGCTGCTAATGGAGTTGGGGGATCTGCTCTGCTGACCATGGTTGAAAACTTGCTTAGAGTTTTGTTTAGAACTCCTCTTGAGGTCTAAGTTGGCGATTCCTGTATCACACTGAATATCACTCATAGTACTGCTTTTAGTGTTCTTGGATTTATGCTGGTGATCACCGTCATTCTTGGACTCGCCAGTATAGTTATCCTTCGGGTTACTCTTGGAGGTTGTGCATACACTCGATTTTGGGTTTCGGCCACCATTTCAGTGAAGGCTTTTTTGGAGGTGTTGGTGATATTATCTATGAAAAAAAAACATATTTCAAAACAACGAAAGTTCTTTAAACCATTATAAACATACTAATAATATGTTTTATGAAATTTATATAACAAATCTCCTCAGCCAAACGGAAGCCGCTGATCACTTCGTCCATCAAAATAACACGCAACCAGTCTTCCTTATTCGCAATACACTGAGTGCGATCTCTCGCTTCATATTGTCATTGTGATCGGAGTCTTCAAAGTTCTTCGTCAAATCACCTACATCGTCTCGCGTTTTAAGTGGAAAACCCCGCTATTCTGGCTGAATCATGTACATTTTTAGAAGGTCCTTCACTTTTTCGATGCCTACTAATAACTTGCGGCTGGTACGCTGGTGCATCAAAAGGTCCCTGTTTTGCTGCAAAAAATAAAAGAATATATCTAGAAATTAGAAGAAAAATTAGTATCTTCCATTTAATTCCAACTACCTTTGCTTATCTTCGACAGATACGCGAATTTCGTCTACAATGTGCAGACTTCTTCAGTGTCTCGTACTCGACTTAAAGAAAACCTTCGTCACCTGCCGTATATATACTATTTTCTAAATACAAAACGTTTACCTATCATTATGTTGTTTATACCTATCTTATTGTTATTTTGTTTATATCTATCTTGAGTCAAAAACAAGTGTACTTAATATCTACCTCACTTTTTTTTCATCTATACCTATTCCACTAAACAGCTCAAACCCTCTAGGAAAAGAATATATGTTTTCGTTATCATTAATTATTTAAAATCTCACCGTTTCTAATGCGAGTATCGAGGAGCTGGAACTACTGCTTTATTTAGATTTGGCTTGACATAACGAAGCCATTTTTTTGTGGCCTATACGATGAGCTTTGAAATGAAAAAGGCGGCTTCCTCACACAGTCACACACAAAACTGACAGCAAAAGATGGAGTGTAACTAGTACAAACATGAAGTTGCACAATACACACAAAAGCTACAAAATAAACGCGATTGGTTATGTTAAGTATTGAAAGCAAAAAAAGAGAATAACTTACTTAAAAGAAAAAAGTTATTAGTCGTTCTGTGTTAGCCTCTAATGAAAGGTGATAATTCACGATCACGGGGAAAAGTACCTAGAATCGGCCGCACGCATCTACCATTCTTCGAAATAGGAAGTGCATCAATATTTATATCAACAGTAATTTCATCCATTGGGGATGTTACTGGATCTTCGGAGAGGTAGCTTTGAATTCCGAAATGCATATCTCCTGGATGTACTTTCTTAGAAATAAATGCATGTTGAGGAATTTTAAGAAGAAAAAAAAGGAAAAAAATTAGGAACATCTAGATCATCATCTCTAAGACTTTCTAGTAAAGCTCCGGTAGCCTCCACACTAAGATTGTATTGAGATACGAAATTGGCCAGACAATATTTCAAGGGAACTTTTGCCTCTTGAACTGCATTCGAACTTGTCATGCAATCACTCTCAAGGTCCCCAAATTTTCGAATATCGTCTAAAGCACTCCCATTATTTATTTCATAAAAATTCTTCCTTTGGAGTATCGTTACCGTCTTCGGTCCACATCCTACATAGTTGTTGGTCGTCAATGATCTCCTTTATCATGACATACTTTGATGCCGCAGCGCCATATATTTCTTCAGATTGCCTTTGTATTCGAAATGCATCCTCCTCAGCTTCACTCTCATTTTAATGCTTTCGATAAATTTCGTCATATTCTTCCATTTTTTGCTCCTTTTTCTTATTTCTCTACTAGTCATTATAACTAAATTTTCTTTCAAAATGAAATACAGAAAAATCAAATTCAACCAAATCAATGTTGTAACAGAAAACCCATCTACACAGCCGGCGTCGAGCCGGCGTCGGTGGTGTAGTGGTAAGCGTGACTGCTACTGGCATCCCAGTGGGTCTGGGTTCAATCCCAGTTGACGTCGGTGGTTTTTCTGAGGCGAAAAAATCTTGGTCACGTCTTCCTTCGGAAGGGAAGTAAAGCCGTTGGTCCCGGTTCATAGTCATGAGTCGTTACTAACGACTCGTTAGGTAGGGTCCAGGTGGTGGAGTCGTCTCCCTGGCGTCGGTGATTGTCACCATGTGAGGAAATAGGCCGACGGAAAATAAATAAATAAAAACAAAAATATTATTTTGTCGGCCAATTGGGATATTTTACAACTGTCAAATTTTCTACGGGGCTACGTCTCCTTTGGCTTCAATTTACACGAGGAGCAATTTTACGCGCTTGTTAAAATTAATTATATTTTTCTGTATACTTGCCATTTTTATTTTTATGGAAGTTTTAAGTTGCTTCATGAGTTAAGTGTTGAGTTTATGTTTTAGTTGTTAATCTAGACAACCAATCACAACATTCGTCGAGTCTCATTTGTGTCCGGTCTCGTGACAATAAATTTTTCAGTAAAGTATATAAATCGAATTTTATATACATCTCGCGTGATTTTTTTTTACAGTGAGCATTACCAAAAATCAACATTCGGGATCTGGAATTATCTCTTCTAATGCCAGATGTACCATAATCGTTGTTTCTCCAATAGGAATGATCACAATTGCTCCTGCCACCAGGCGGCCGGCAATCAGAAACGAAGTTGAGTACAGAAGAGCTCGTTTCGGAAGAAATTTAGCCTTATGTTCGGACTCATGATAATCGCTTATGTATCAGGGCAGCGAGAAAGCAGAAAGGCCATATAATGACCATTCGTGCTGCTGTTGATATTGATGGCGCCGGGCTCTTTCTTCATCGGAATTTTATGGTGCTGCAAATGAGTACTCACTTCAATTGCCATTGCTACCCAATGCGGACGTTCGATCTGGGGTTCTAGCGTAAGTTGCATGAGCATGTGGGTGACAGAAACAATGGAAACCATTCCGCGTTGGAATGCCCGAGATTAAGTTTTCATGTCTTACGTGTTTGCCGATGTGGAAAAAATGCCCATTTCCAAGATTCTACGATTGCACGTCCTTCGGTAACGTACCTATAACGAGATGAAGAGAGAAATAATTGAACCGTCATTAGTGTGTATTACCTCTGGGTAAACTGCGTGAATTTAAACATTTTGATTCTAAAACGATGCCAATGATAACGGCGATCCGCACAAACCACCACGGCAAATGAGAGTGGCTCGATGGAACTTTGAGGAAAGAGTATTAGACTCGGAAGCGAAGCAAGTCACCCATTCAACCAACCAAACGACCAGGGCGAAGTGAAGGGGATCTCTCGTCATGATGATGACTTTCTTATCGCCAGTGAGTCTAGACTTGCGACGCCAGGCAGTCAGGCAGTCAGGCAGCCAGTTGCCCCCTAGCTCATATCGGCCCGAAAGTATGTGTACATTTCTCCACTTCCCCCCGCCAGAAGTGTCGTTCGGGTGTTCTCGTCGTGTTATGTTCACGTTCCAGCGAGGGTAACAAAGTGGCAGTAGCAGCGTGGGTCTCTAGCAGCATGTCAACGATGTTGAATAGCTCACGCAGTTTTATTGTAATGGCTTCTGTGTTCTCCTCTCCCGTTATATTGGCAGCCGGGGTGGAAATGTGACCCAAGAGAGAGAGGGGGGGAGGGGGAGTTTCGTTCTTCTTGCGTAGCTGATAATATCGTGTTTTATGGATATTGGAATTTCCTTGCCAGGTTCACATTGGACGGTAACGGGGCGGCGGCTTTGGGTATTCTAAGTGATTTGGATGCGCACAAAGTAGGTCGAAATGGGCACCAGTGGTTGGGAAAAAAGATGGATGAAAAGTTACAAAGGCATTAGTAGTCGGGTTTGAGGTTTTTGGAGGGGCATTACGGCAATTTCATGTGGATGTGATTGGCGAGGCCAATCGAAGCCAATTTGTTCGTTCGAGTGTGTTGTTCTTTGTGTTGGTTGACATGATAGGGGAATGTGAGGTGCATTTAATCTGACGTCTTAATTTGAAGAATATCAATCAATTCTCAAAAAAATTGGCACGAAATCAATCTTGATCTTCATGGAATCTCACAAACATCAAGAAACAAGCTCTTAAGGCATTTTAGAAGTATGACAATTTTACTGATTTAAATATCACCATGTTTGCAAAAGCGTAAGGACTTTAAAAACTTCAGTATAGTTCGTTCACTTGAATCAAATTTGGTAGAAGTGTAACATGATAAATTTAAAGAAATTCGTTGATATCTGCAGATGTTTTCTAAAGATAGCTTGAAGAAAAACTTCATATGTCGAATTTTAGGACCATCATTAAGAGTAGAAAGTTTGAATAAACTTTAAAATTTGTAGAAAATTTTGAACAAATCATTAATGTATCAAATGGTAAATTATTTAGCAGCATGCTCAAACACGAGTTCACGTTTTGTGATCTATATAGCAACTCAAGATTCGGGAAGTTGCGAAACTTGATGATCAGTAAGTTCAGGTTGACTATTCATATAAGGGATCTTTATTACAGGGTGAGTGAGAATTCCTGTCAATATAGCTATTAATATGGGAAGCTTGCATGCATTTTAATTTTCAATAAATTTTCGATTTGGTATATCTTTATCATTTGTTTTAGTTTAGTTCAGTTCCGTTTCAGTTCAGCCACAGACGTTGTTAGTTAGTGTCACATCTGGCACGCACGAGATCTTGAACCATGTCATTCCATATTTTCACCAAACGTTTCCACGGTTAATCCTTTGGTATTTTCCAGTTTGCTTAGCATGTAGCTCCATCTATAGATATCAAGAGGATCCAAATCAGATGAAGAGCCAGGCCAGTATTTCGACAAAACCATACCAAGCTTATGTAGCTTTTGCCGGATAGGACGATGCAGAAGCAGCATGGTGCATGCTTGTAGTGCTTCAAAATATTGTCGATTTAATATTTACTGCTTACTTTACAGTGAAAAGCAATGCATTTGGAGGAACTTCCCCAAGCCGTCATCCTTGAAATTTGTGCTGCATCATTTTGCTGGATGATGATCCAGCAGCAGGAAATTTTTAGCTTCCGACATCTTTCGACTCGTGCAATCTTCTGCTTTTCAGTCAAGTTATGCACAGGTTGTGTTTTGTATGAATTCAGTCCAAAGCCCTCCTTCGAAATACTCCTGATCTTTGACTGTGTAATTTCCACTCCTTTGGCAAATTTTCGGCCAGACTTTCCAGGATTCAACCGGATTCGATCTCTAACTTGTTTGATGACTTCCGGAAATTTCGACAATGATTTTTCATTAGGGCCTAACTGACAAACGTGAGCAATAGCTTCTTCCGCAAATTTCTCGTGGCCAAAGGCTACCAATGCAAGCCTCCAATTTTATCGTATAGGTGAACTCTTCCTCTTCGAAATGATCATGGTGGAATGATTAGCCGAGTTGTCCATGACGAGAAATTCACGGAAGATGCCATTGTTTACGTTTGTCAGTTAGACCCTGATGAAAAATCTTTGTCGATTTGACCGTGCGTTTAACGCTAGGTCTGAAAGATGTTTTCCAAGAACCGGTATTTTTGTAGCGTTCGATAGTGCGAACGATGAATGTTTCGTTTAGTAAGAGTGGTTTTAATATCATCAAAACAGAACACGGTCTAAAATGTTTAAAAGACAGACGTATCATTCTTTTGACGTTAATGATTCACGAGTCTCAAACGAACGAAAATTCAAAACAAACTTGCAAGCCATGTTGGCATTTGAATATACTCTAAAAGAATAAAATGCAAACCTGTCTGTGACTAACCCATCAAAAGGTAAACATGTTCAAAAAACACTGACAGGAATAACCACTCACCCTGTAAACTGTTACTGAGTTAGGATTCTCCCACCCAGTTAAGTCAACACTCTTAAATATTAAGAATCTTACACGTGACGTAATCCTTATATCCCGTAAATATTTGATGACTTAATTTTAAATATGACTCAATTTTATGTCAAATCTGATGAAGTCGGGAAATTTAATTAGCAACATTCAAGAATCGATCATAAAGTCTGAATTCGATGAAATTTGGACACACAAAATAGGTCACCACAAATTTTCCTTGAGCCCGATTCTTCTCAAACTTTCTGTAAATTAAGTACTACTAAATGGTTGAGTTTTGACATCATTGGTTTATTGAACCTCTTCTCCCAACCCAAATGCCCGCACCTTTGCCTTGACCCCTTTCATCAAATTTTGGGCAATGATAGGACCGACTTGCTTACTTACTTTTAACCACACTTTCTTTAGTTCAAGTTCATTTTCTATCAGTTTTGGAGTTTTAACGAGCTTTGCCTTCATGATTGCCCAAAATTTTTCAATTGGGCGAAGTTCCGGAGTGTTTGGAGGGTTGACGTCTTTTGGTACAAACACTACATTATTATCTTGGTACCAGTATAAGACGGGCCGGGCATAGTGGCAAGATGCCAAATCCGGCCAAAACAGTGTCGGGCCATCGTGAGATCTCAAGAAAGGTAGAAGTCGTTTTTAGAGGCATTCGTCCTTGTAGATTTGTCCGTTGACGGTCCCAGAGGTGATGAAGGGCTGACTCATTTTGCCACATCCGCAGATCGCTTGCCAGACAAGGAATTTTTTGGCGAATTTCAACAGTTTCTTCTTCCGTACACTCTCCGGAACGGCCAACTTAGAGGTGGCGACGTAGTGTTCCTGTCCTGGCATTTGTTTGGTGTCGGCTTTAATGTAGGTCTCATCGTCCATCAAAATGCAGAACGGTTTTGTGAGCCACTCCCTGTACAGTTTTCTTGATCGAGTTTTGGCCACCGAGTTCTGTTTATCGCTCCGGTTCAGTGCCTTCTGGAACTAGTACACATGTAATGCAGAACGTTTCATTGTTTTCTGCACAAAACAAACTGAAACTTTCGCCTTTTTCGCAACATTCATGATCGAAATGTTGGGATAACGGATAACGGGTCAATACCATCCTGGCCTTCTCCGGATTTGATGTGCCACGTTTTTTGCCACTACCATCTTTCCGCTTGGTTGTCTTACGGACCTTGAACGTTTTGATCACATGAGATACGGTTGAATGTGCGATTCCGAGCTGTTTTCCAACCATCGATGAGCAGCGTTTGGGTTTTCGAAGTGAGTGCCCAAAATTTGTTGGCGCACTATTTCTTCATTCGAAGCCATCACTGAAATCACTCGACCGATTTTAACGAAACTCATTACACAATTGACACAACACAATGAAATACATTCAGTTGAAATTTCAATAATTTTTATCCACACGCTAAAAAGTTACGAACAATTGCGTGTGTCCAAATTTCATCGAATACAGTCTTTATTGCCCTGAAAGCCACGATCCATTACCAAGAGACTGAATTTTGTGATTCAAAAGAAGTAGATTTATATAATCGTTGGCTTCTAATTTCACGTCATAAATAGCATTTAGTCTAATTTTCAACATTGTTAGTATCGCACGTCACGATTATCCAAAAAAGTATCGAGCAAACCTTAAGCGGAGAAAATAAAATATAGATAAGAAATGTTGGCGACTTGCATGTTCCCGGTTCAGAATTTGATATCTACCTAAAACAAGGGCTCCGCGGTTGTTAGAGTGAATGGGATGTTCTTCTGCAGCTGTTTCAATGACGAGACTTACGTCAAATTGGATACCAGTACACTTCCAGAGGTCTAATTTTTCAACGCTGAGCAGTGGACAGATGTGCCTGATGATGTGCCGTACATCCGAGCCGAAAAATTTGGGAAATAGTTACTTGGGTGACAAGCCATTTGCTCCTGTGGCTTGAAGAGTTCTTCATATTTCACAACAGGCACCGTCGAAGGTGAAAATTATAGAAAACAATGCATCAAAAAACGGCTTCTACCCATCTACCAAAAGCATACGGATTCTCCATTGTGTTGGTCGGATCTGAAATCTGCTCACTACGCTTCTGCAATGTTCTAGATACTCAAGAAGGAAAAGTCGATTTTGTTGAAAAAGTTCAAAATCCCCCAAATTGACCTGAACTGCGTCCTATCGAAAAATACTGGGCAATCATTAATCGGCCTCGTTCGAATGAAGGAAGAGAAGAAAGCTCTATTCACTGCTTCAAGAAAGTTTGGTCTGCAACCCATCGGAGACAGTTGTGCAGAATCTAATGGGAGGTATCAAGAAGAAAAACCATGTGTTTTTCAGAAATGAAAAATAATTATTCAAACTCGTGTGAATTTGGTCCTGTGTATGTAGATTTTCCTAAAAAAACAGGTGCCTACATTCTATAATAAACAGTTCTTAAAAACATGTTTAAGTTTGATTTTCACTTATTTCTTCTTTATTGGCGTTTCAAGCATATTGCTTTCGCAATTAGCTTATTGCTTGCTCTCACCTTAGTGTTCTAAAGTAAAATAAGCAATGCCCAGGGAGTCGAGACATTTTTCTTTTACGAAAAATTTCTAAACCATACCGGGAATCGAACCCAGCCATCTCCAGCATGGTGTTGCTGTGTAGCTGCGCCTTTACTTTGATTGTTATTGCCTGCTGTATTCCACGTTGCTATGATAACAAGGCAAACAGAAAAGCTGAAGTACCTAATACTGAGTTCCTTTCACCCAGGTGACAGTTCGTTGCTTCAGGGAAATTTCAAATAAACAACTTTAACTAACTATAAATTAGAAGAAAAATTAGTAATCTCCATTTAATTCCAACTACCTTTGCTTATCTTCGACAGATACGCGTATTTCGTCTACAATGTGCACAACGTCTACAACTTTAACTAATTTCGAGTTGTTTCCCTTTAGTTGCATGCAAATAATGCAACTTGGCTAAAGCGTAGCCCAAATCGTAAATCTCTTCCACCGCATCAACCTAAAGTGGAATTTCTGCTTTTTTCACTGTTTCGCTTTGAATGGCCACCACGAAATCAACCCAAATGAAACTATTCGGTGTCCCCGTTCCCGTTTTCCACCCTGCAAGCTGCTCTACACTTCTTGTCTCCGATAAAATAGAATAACAAATGAAGTTGCTTTCGGTTCGGACGAAAACTGTGCTGACAGTGACGAGATAACACCAGCCACCACCTCCATCCGTGTGATGGTATTTATCACTTTTCAGTCGAAAGTGGAGAGAGCTCGCTCGCGGTCAGTCAACAGTGACGTTGTGCTACCGATAAGCGCTTCAATGGCGAAAAACGAGAAAAAAAATCCCGTTTGTTATGCTGCATGGAAAACTCGAGAGATATCCCGAGTCTCTGTTTGACTGATTACGTTGGACGGCTGGCATTGGCTCTATCAATCAAACGCCGCTGAAGGTTGTTTTGTCACTTTTCCAATTTCTCTTCTGTAGACTGTATGATGAGAATGATCATCGATCAAAATTGACTTATCGGGAAAAAAGCATTCCCGCTTGCAAGTACTTTAATCTTTCCGAGCTTATATTAAAATAAAATGCACATCTTCCACCAACCAAATTCAATTTCGTTTCCAATTTTCATTTTGATTAGTTTCTTTTCCGCATATTTGTGCATTCCATTAGAGGACAGAGAGAAAAAAAAACTCACCAGGAAATGTTATCTACTACTTCACCAGATCCTTCTAATTTAAATCGAATAGCAGCAGCTCGTATCCCGACGGTCCTCGACAGACCGGAAAGTGATGCATAATTCACGGACCCCTTTTGAACGACTCCACAGCGACGAGACTTCATCCCTTCCATTCCATTCCAGATGGGAATACAAGGCTGAAAAACTTCCCAACTGCCTTTGAGGGAGGATCCCCGTCCGTAATGGGAGATTGTTTTCATTAAATTAAATTTACATGCTCGAGTGCATCTGATGCCCTCGCTCCAGAACTGAGACCAGCAGCAGCAGCGGATGGAAAATAAAAGAAAATGTCCATCTCACTTTTGAATGGACGACATAAAAGCTGGTCACCAAAAACAAGCCCAAATGAATGAATGGTGGCGCTGATAAAAGAAATTCTGTTTGTGTTTTCCCGGCTTTCAATTTGAGAAACATTTTATTCCCCGTGGTGTTCCACGTCGAGCCTCTTTGGGATGTATGCGAATTTTCTTTTCTTGCGTTAAGCTTCATTTTACTGGAAAGTAAAAAGAAAAGCAAAAAAATTACCGAAATGACGAAACGTGATGGTTGGGAAATAAAAAGAAAGATATTCGAGCGCCGAGCAGCATTCAATGGAAAATGTTAGTCTCTTTTCGGCTGAATGATCTGCATAAAAAAAATAACAATTCTCGGTTTCTTAGAGCAGCGCTTCTTGCTCCATGCCCGGAATGTTGGAATGATTCACGTGAAATTGAATTGAACTGCGTTTGTTTGCTCAAACATTGAAATTTCTTCGTTTTGGTCTGCGACATCGGAGTGATTGTGTTTCACTGGATATTCATGGGATTTTTTTTGTGTACATTGAATCTATGTTTATGTCACGATCTCAACTTTAATTTTGTAATAGATTCCCAAGTGGTTTTGAAGCAGCAGCAAATAACTTGATAACTGGCTTTGGTATTAAAGAGTGTTTCGTTCAAAATTTGGTCGACTTAAACTTGACGTATTTCTTTTCATCGTGCATTAAAAATGTTTGCACACCCGTCATTTTGAAGATGTGTGCATGTAGCATCGTGCCTTTATTTTGATTTTGAGATTAGCCCTTCAGTTATCAAAATGTCGTCGAAGGAAGAGAAGCAACGCATCAAAAATTTTCTCGTGCATGGCGAAAATCCAAACTACTTTCAAGCTAAGTTGGCGAAATTGTTGAATGTGGCTAAATCAACTGTTACCAACGTAATAAAAGTGGTCGGTGAACGTTTGTTGAAAGTCAGGAAAGCTGGATCGGGGTGAAATCAAAAGCCGGAGGCCACAGCGATGACAAAAAGAGTTGCCCGCTGCTTCGAGCGGAATCCCAACCTCTGCGTCCGAGATTTCGCAAAGAAGCTGGGAGTGGCGCGTGGATAGAGCTAAAAAACAAGCTGGGCTGCTGACTTACAAGAAAGTGCTGACTTCAAATCGCGACGATAAACAAAACATGTCGGCAAAAGCACCATCGCGAAAGATGCACACGACGATGCTGGCGAAGTTTGATTGCGTGGTACAGGACGATAAAACTTACGTCAAGGCAGACTTTAAACAACTTCCTGGGCAGGAATTTTATACGGCAACTGGACAGCAAAAGGCGGCAGATATATTCAAGCACATTAAACTGTCAAAGTTCGCGAAGAAATATCAGGTGAGGCAGGCCATCTGTACCTGTTGTTTGAAGAGCAACATTTACAGTGCGACCGGAACCGTCAATCAGGAAATTTATCTGAGCGAGTGCCTACAAAAACGCCTACTGCCTTTCCTGAAGCGACACAATTGTTCCGTTCTATTTTGGCCGGATTTGGCATCTTGCCATTACGGAAAAAAGGCCATGGATTGGTGTACTGCCAACAACGTTCAAGTGGTGCCCAAGGAACCTTAAGGAGACTCAAACAGCTGTTGTGAGCGAGAACCAGTTCAAGGCAAACAGGCGTTCTGCGGCGAATAAAGTGGACAAGGAGACTGTACAAAATCGTATGGCAGATGTTAAACGAAATACCCGGCAATTTGCATTCAGTAAAAAGGAAGCTTAGCTGAGTATTTCTCCTGTAAGGAGTGTATCGAAAATAAGCTATCCACAAACTTTCTCTCAAATTATGTTGAAAACCGATATTTTATTCATACAAAAAATTGCTTCTTTATTGTACGAGGTTAAACTTGAACATAATGAAGACCGGATGAAATTTAAGTTATTCCTTCACGAATTTTCGAACTTTGGATCGAATGCTTTTCATCAAGTTCCGGACAAGTGTTGCATCGCATTTTTTGGACGCTTGAGCCCAAATTTTTTTGAACTCCTGCATGTTCTCAGCTGCCTTACCAGTTAAAGACCCTCTTCACGATTGCCCAGTAACGTTCGATGGGTCGAAGCTGAGGGCAATTTGGTGAATTGATATTTTTTTCAACGAAATCTATACCCTTTTCCGCAAGCCAATTGAGAGTGGTTTTGGCATGGTGAGCCGACGCTAAATCCGGCCAAAACAGTGGAGGTTTACTATGCCTCTTATATAAAGGCAACAATCTCTTCTGTAGGCACTCAGATCGATAGATTTCCGCATTTATAGTTCAGGTAGTGTAAAACATGGTTGACTTCAAACCACAGGAACATATTGCTTGCCATACCAGTACCTTTCGACCGAATTTCTCCACTTGAATCGACCTGTCCGCATCGCACACATCCTCTCCAACGACGGCAGTAAAGTATTGTGGACCTGGAAGGGTTTTTGAGTCCTCCTTTACATAGGTCTCATCGTCTATCAAAACGCATGCATCCGGACGCTGCAGAAGACGCGAATACAATTTCCGGGCCCTTGTTGCTGCTCGCTTCTTCTGTTCTGCACTTTGTTTCGAGATTTTCTGCTTCTTGTAGGTCTTCAGGTGGTTTCGCCTCTTGATACGCTGGATCATTCCGACACTTGTTCCTGCTTTTTTGGCAAAATCACGTATTGACATTGATTTGTTCTTCATGATAAGAGATACCACTTTCTGCTCCAGTTTCAGGTTAGAAGAACCTGGTTTTCTGCCTCTTCCTGGTAGCCCATCAAACTTGTTAATGATGGTTTTAACACTCGCCTGATGATTTCCAAACCGCTTCGCCATAGTAATACCCTTCTCACTTAGCCATGTGTCCAGAACCTTAATTTTCACTTCCTTTTCAATACGCGACATTTTGAAAACGCAGAATTTGAACCGCATAAACAAGTAAACAAAAGAAAGCTCACAGTCAAACGCACAGCATGCAGTGTTCAGAGCATAAAAAACCATCACAAATGCATGCGTACAACGCAAATGTATGTGGATAGCTTATATTCGATACACTCTTTATTCTGTATTAACGGAACTTGAAAAAGAAAAAGAATTCAATTTATTAATAAAAGCTTTGATCGACTCATACACACTACTGTTTGACCAAATTTTGATTGGAACACTGTTTTAATTAGTTGTAAGGAAATAGGTCTAAAGCTCCTCCATTTCAGAAATTATTTCAATCTTAATGATACGAACTTAAACTCTATGTATTGGGCTAATGATTTGATAACCAATTCGGATCGGATGATAACTGATTACTTATTTATTAGAGGAAAGGATTGTAAGATGGAACAGCGCCACTTTTGACATTCATAGCGACAACACGATCGCGCGGACAAGTGTTAACCTCATTTTTTTACTATTCTTCAATTTTCATTTGCTTTTGGAGTGAATACACTCATTCGATCTAGCTCTTCCAGGTTTCATTGTTCGAAAGTGGTGGAATAATTAATATAGCAATTATTTCTTGTGCTTAGTAGATGGAAATTTCCCACCGATATCAAAAGGTTAACATTTGTGTTGGCTAGCATTTTTGGTGTATTTGTATGATCCAAAGGCATTTCCAAACAAATCGTAAAGAGAAACAATTTTTTGATGTTTTATGTTAATAGCGTCATGTTTGTAAGATGGAACACTGTTGAGCTTGTACGATTGAACAATTTTTTTTCTTTGTTTTAAAACATATGTATGATATTTTTTATGTTTAAAAATGCCATGGAATCAATAATAAATTGCAATTTTCGATGAATTTCGAAAAAAGGCCATAATTTTTTTTGATGACTATAAATAATCAGTTCCATGAGCAAACTTAAAGCCTTTTAGTTCCTCTTTCGAAAGATCATCGAAAAAATAAAAATTATACATGTTACGAGCAAAAAACGGATCGTGTTCCATCTTGTAAGCCTTTCCTATACTGTTATTTTGAAGATTTAAAATACATCGTCTAGAAAACCATCAGTATCCTAACTGCTGAAGAAGTTCGCTCGATTTTTGCCACTGTGTAATTTGCTTTTGTTCGCGTGTTTTTTCCAGTCATTTCTGATTGATCTATGTATGCTTATGATTATATTGTCCACATTCTGGCACTATCATATGCAAAGAAAAAATCGTTTCGGAGCTGTAATCAATGATAAATAATGCTTCACTTTTGAGCGGCAGCTATGTCATCACTGTTGCATTTGAGAGAACCCATGTTTCCTCTCTGCTTTGTTAACCATGGATATAGCGCATCGGTATTGTAACGTGAAGCCGGCTATCTCTTACATTTGTTTGTTTTTAAACAAAACATCCCGTTTGTCGTCACAGTCGCTTTGTCTAACATTTACGTCTAAAAATCAATGACAAATTAAAAGTTTGATCCTGCATGTTTGTCTCATAACCTGCTATAAGACGAGTTTGTGATCATATCAACCGACATGCATTGGTTGATTGTTTTCGAGAGCGGTTTGGTAAAACGAAGGAGCGGGTTGAGGAAGTTGACGTTTGCAGCAAATCGTGAACTGGCGTATTTCATTTCGTCTTCGCACACATGCACGGAATCGTACTCATACAATATTCTTAGTTTATGTACAGATTGCGAGACCGAAGAAAACATTTTCATGATCGGAAATCAATCCGCATGCTTTTAATAAGTCCCTGTAATTGGGAACTTCATTCTATAGCTATGAAATTTTCTTAGTCTAATACTCGATTCTGAAGGTATGTTTCGTTATATCAGAAGTAAACAGAATGATTAACGTCTATATATCGCCAGTTCTAATTGTAGATATCACACAACTTCACCTAATGTCCCACGTGCTGAATAAACTGCTTAAAACACGTCCCGTACCCGTTAAAGGTAAAAGAGATTTGAGAACTTTATCATTTTTTTTTTCGTTCATCGTAGACAGAAGTATCCAAAAAGAAAAATCATGTCACCAAAATTGAAGCTCATGTCAGATATTGTCATCGGAATTCCATTTCAGAAACCATTTGCAGTCGGAATTGGACAGCATCAGCTTCTTTCGATTCCAGCATGCAAATCTAAAACTTTCCGCTAGTGAAGGGATCCAAATTGTGGCGGGCGAGGCTGTCCACACACTTAGAAATTATGAATTTTACACGAGACCTAATCCATGATTGTAAATAGTCGAGGAACGTAAAGTAAGTTTCAGGAGACATGATTTACACAAAATCTCTTTACGTTCCCTAAAGAAAGATTTTGTAAAATCATGTCTCCTGAAGCAACACATACGCAATTCGACAAAATATGTGTGCGGTTGAATTTATTTTCTCATCTCTTTCAACACATTCTTATGTGCTAAAGACGCTTGCATGTGTCGTCAGGGACAGAAATTTACACGACATTTTGGTAGTGTGCAGGTTGATTAGCTTCAGTATTCAGACAATGAACGTCTTTCAAGGCTTTTGCAAAGCGGAAGATGAATCCTAGTTGCGATAAGGCCTGTGATTTGGAGTTGAGCATTATTCTCAGATCCTTGACTGTCATGATTCAAGCACGGATTGTACCAAAGTAGCACTTTTGTTGCAAATGAGTTGAAATTACATATATGTGACTCATTCTAGTCAAAATCAAGTTGCAGTAACTTGTTTAGACGGTTGTGTGCTGCTCGGGTAGTCGTGGAGATACATCCCACGTTTTTGGGCAAAGAAGATAGCCAAGCATTTGGATACATTTAAGGACATTCTGTTGAGCCAGGAACATTTGTCGAATACTTGCAGTTCCTGCTTAGGAAAATTAGTGTCTTCTGGACCTCTTTTATTTCAGGCATCTGTGGACCAAGTTCACGTCGTTCATATATAAGGAAAAGAAATAGACTAAGGTGGCTGCCTAAAAGAACGCCGGATGTTACAGGAACACTAGACGTGGTATAATCTGAAATTTTCACAGACATAGTTATACCAGTCAGGTATGAGCGGACCGTGAACCCCCATTTTGCGTGTTTGGAAATTGCGATCTGATGGTTCAGTTTATCGTAGGCCGCAGTGAGATCCACGTTCTACCACGTTCCATTTCGCGAATAATGAATGATGTAAATAGGGTAAGGTTGGTTGCCGTCGAGCGCTTGGGCATAAAACCGTGTTGTTCTGAGAAATTGTTGTAGATTCCAGGATAGTTGGCGATAGACCGTTTGCATCTCTTTTTGTGTAATGGGAAAACAAACGACTAATGACAGATAGAAGACCGTAGCTAGCGGTGCAGCAACCCTTCATGACAAGTGAAGGGATGCCATCAAGACCGCATCCAGTTGAAATTTTCATCTGCTTCGCCGGCTGAAATTACCATATCACTATGGATAGTGAGTGCAGAGCCAAATACAAAAAAGGGGTGAACATTGCTTGTAGCAGCTTTGAAGGAGATGAAAGACATGGAGCTGGCGTCCTTTCCGTTGGCTACTCTTCTTCAAACGTCCACGTCGTCGGTGCCTTATCGATGCGTTGCTAAAGCTCGTACTTGCTCGACGGTTACATCGGGAGACTTTCTCGATTCAGATCCACCGAACTGTCGACCACGAACAGAAATATTAGCATTTTCGGTGCTCTTCGAACACCTCGGAGTTATTGAGTGGGCGTTGATAAGCGCAGTAAAGTTGTTCCGTAATTCGTTTTTCAGCTCGATCATGATTTCCGACTTGAGGCTTTCAACGACTTCGTTGTGCTTGTAGAGAACAACTTCTTGGCCAGATTCGAAGGGGGATTGAATTGAGCTTCAGACTCACATATCTCTCATCAGAGTAGAGCACGATTTGCAAAGCCAAAATAGCTGATTTCTTGAACAGATGTTGAAATCCCGCCGCATTGCGGATGATATTCCGCATTGCCAGAGTCTTGACATGTGAGACTTTCAGAAATTTCGCTTTGGCAGGATATGCACATGCTGCTTATTTTGCGGCAAGTAGAACGATTAAAATTATCGCAAAGCGGTAGCGTGGTGAAAGAAGTCGAGGTGCCTTTGGGTAGGCAATCAAAGAAGCCTTGTATGAGTGAACTTGCAAGCAGTTGCTGCCGGAAAAATTCATGTCTGATAAATTTTGGATAACGTAAACATCGTAAACAATCGTAAACGTAAACAATCTAATACATCAAGCCCCACATGTTAACCTTACCGATATCATTTGGATAAGGATACTGCAACAAACTTCCAGATTCGGAAATGTTACGGAAACAGAATTTTCAAACCAAGCACGAATTTAGTATTATTCGGAAATATGGTGTTTGTCATAAGGGAAAGTTCTCTAATGTGGGTCAATGGATCTAGAATTCGGTCTATCGTTAAAAATTTCCTATCTCTTATTTTTCTTCATATTGATATGTCAGTGAGACAATACAGCCGTTCACGGACTTCGTTGATTGCTTCTGACCAGAAAATGGCCGTTTTCTTTCGTTGCACTGGTTTTCTTTTGTTTTTGCATATCGCACTCTGCAAATGTTGTACTTGAAACAATATTAGAACAGCTCTTTATTTCTTGAAGTCTTATTACAGAATTATTCATTGGCAGATTGTTGACTGCCTTTTATATGTGTGGTTGCTACGCGTTGCCAGGCTGTCCACGGTAACTTTAGTTGCTAGTTGTCCGACTACTATGATAGTGTCCAACATTCCGCCTTTCTTATTTCCAGAACAGGTATGGTTCAAATCTTGAAGGCATTCTTGAACAGGATCGGTTGATGGTTGGACACCTTCTTTTTGTTCCAAGTTCAGGTTGTTCAATCTGGGACCTACTTCTGGTTCGGAAATGACTTCATCTCGTTGATGTTGACTGGAATCTTCTTCGTATTGTGGGTCCATTGGCAATTCTTCGTTGGCAATTCCGTCGTTGCGTCTCGAAATGAACGTTTGCGGTTGATGCAATAGGGTCCTGTTCGACTTGATCAAGACGTTGCTGGGAGTGTGGCTTAGAAGTTTTTGAGGCTTGTAGACCAAACATGTCCACCAGCATATCCAGTGGTCCAGTGGTTTCCTCTTCACTGACAGGCATCTTGAGTTGGTTGGTGTGTGCTCTGATAAGCTTCCTCCGTTCATGCCACTCGTCCAGCAGCACATTGTGGTTGACACGATCGACGACTTCAATGATCTCGCCGGGAACCCACTGCCACTTGTTGTTGTTGCTGTAGGGCAGTGGTGCTCATCATGCGGCCCGCCATGGGCTCACATGCGGCCCGCAGCACTCCTATTAATTGGACAAGAAAATAAAAAAAAAATCCACCGGTTTTCCATTGTTTAGATGCCATGCGAAAAACGGCGAGAGCAATGTAGCAAATTCAATATCTTTTTAGGCTTATTTCGTTCACACCCTCGGGTGCTTCATAGTTCCAGAGAGCTGACGACTCAATGGGAGAATATGTGAGAGGATCCACTCATATTTACGCTCCCGCTTCTCAATGACGGTCGAGTTCATTCACCATATCAGTGCCTTTTGTCAATCGCGTCGATTCGGTCGCATTTGTGCGTGTGGTGCAAGATTAAAGAAATTGTTCGAGCAAAATGGAAGCCAGTAGCAGCAAAAAACGAAAAGTGGCGGATGAAGGTCGTGTTTTCCAAGAGAGGTGGAGTGAAATGTTCTTTTTTACGTGCGTAAATAAGAAACCGGTGTGCTTGCTCTGTAACGAAACCGTTGCAGTTATGAAAGAGTTTAATGTGAAGCGTCACTATGACACGAAACATGCAGCACAAATGGATCATTATGTTGGTGAAGCTCGAATTGAAAAATGTGCTGAGTTGAAGGGAAAGTTGAGTAATCAGCAAAACCTTTTTGTGAAGAAAATCAAAGAAAACGAGCTGTGTACAAAAGAAAGCTATGTTGTCGCGGAAAAGATAGCTTCGCAATCAAAGTCATTTTCGGACGGCGAGTTTGTGAAGGAGTGTATGGAAGCTGTTGTGGAAATCTTATGCCCCGAAAAAGCCGCATTTTTGCGCAAGTGAGTTTGTCACGGCCAACCATTACCAGAAGAGTCGAGGATATTGCAGGAAATGTGCTGTTGAGTTTGAAAGAACGAGCTGCTGATTTCGTACATTACTCAGTGGCGTTAGATGAAAGTACTGACATCTCGGACACAGCTCAGTTAGCTGTATTTGTGCGCGGTATATCGAAAAATTTCAAAGTGACTGAGGAATTAGCACGCCTAATTTATATGAATGCAACGACGAAAGGTGTGGATATCTTCAGTTCACTGCAGACTGTATTGAAAGAACTTGATCTACCCTTGAAGAAAATGTCTGGTGCAGTTACTGATGGTGCTCCTGCTATGTGTGGTATGTTCAATCCTGCTTTTTATTTTTCACTCTGTTCATGTTTACTGAAACTGTTGAAATTTTCAAAAATCCTTTAGGAAAGAATGAAGGTGCTATTGCACACCTGAGAAGACTACCAGACGTACCTGAGGAGTTTCAACAGTACCATTGTATCGTGCATCAGGAGAATCTTTGCGCTAAAAATGTGGGATTCAAGGACGTAATGAAGGACGTCATCAAGGTTGTGAATTTCATCAGATCTCATGCGTTGAACCATCGCGAATTCAAAAGTCTTCTCGCCGACGTGGATGCAGAGTTCGGCGACATTCCATATTTCACCGAAGTTCGTTGGCTTAGCAGGGGACAGGTTTTGCGGCGAGTGTTTGACCTTCGAGCTGAAATCGCGGAGTTCATGAAGCGGAAAGGTAAACCTGTGAAGCACTTCGAAAACGAGGAATGGATGTCAGATCTGGCATTTCTTGCCGACATTACTGGCCATCTTAATGATTTGAACTTAAATTTGCAAGGCAAAGGGAAACTGGTACATCACATGCTTAACCAAATCAAGTCATTTGAAAGTAAGCTCGTTCTATGGGGAAAACAACTAAAAAACTCTAATTTTGCCCATTTGCCCACAATGGAAAATTTAAAAGTATCGTCAACTAAGAAGAACGTTGACGCACTTCAAACGATGGGAACTGATTTTTCTCGGCGATATGGAGATTTTAAATCTCAAGAAAAGATGCTGAAAATGTTTGCCACTCCATTCAGTTTCGATGCTGAACAAGCTCCAGAAAACATGCAAATGGAACTTATTGAATTGCAATGCGATACAGAATTACAAGAGAAGTTTGAAAGTCACGATCTTTTGGACTTTTATTCCAAATTTGTTTCAGAAACGCGATTTCCGGCTGTTCGGAAGCATGCTCTTTATGTTGCATCTTTGTTCGGGTCAACTTACATCTGCAAGCAATTGTTTTCAATTATGAAACTCGTGAAATCAAAGACAAGGAATAAAATCACAGACGAGCATTTGGAAAACTCTCTTCGAATTCCGACATCTGCTATTAAAGCTGATTTGGATAAGCTGGCACGCGAAAAGTGCAAGTAAAATTAAGTAAATGTATATTTTTTCGTTGATCGATATTGTTATCAAATACACTGGTTAAAAACAATCTTATGTTCATTATTTGTAATTTTGAAAGAAAACCCATATTCATAATATCGGTTCCGTTTTGGAAAAACGCAATGCGGCCCGCGGCATAATTGAAAAATTGAAATTTGGCCCGCAACATGCTCATACCTGAGCACCACTGCTGTAGGGCTTGACGTAGACCTTGTCACCTTTACGCAAATCACGAGGAGTTGCGCCGTGCTTCCAATTAAAATGCTCGTCCTGGCGATGATTGAGGAGTACAGGCTTCAGTTGATTGTGGTGTCTTCATGTTTCAGCCAAGCATCCTGGCAAAAGTGTCTTGCCATTCAGAACACGACTGGAGGTAGTCCTGTAGACCTGGAGCAAAGTCTGAAGCGCTTCCGTGATGTTTTCCTCCTCGTTGATTTCGTGCAGCGACTTCTTCAAGATGTCCACAAATCTTTCCGCTTGACTATTGGACTAGGCGTGATACGGCGAGATTCTGAAATGTTGAACGCCGTTCTTCCTGCACAAAGCCGTAAATTGTTCCGACGTTGGGAATACCAAAGTGCGCACATAGCTCATGCAGGAACTTGATTACTGCTGCTGTAGTCGGGGATCGTACGATGCAAATTTCTGGCCACTTTGAGAAGGCGTCCACAACTACCATGAAATATAGACCGTTGAGTCAAAGTCGATGTGAATTCATTCTCAGGGAGATTGTGTGAGTGGCCACGAATGCAACGGAGCCTTGGGTGGTGACTTGGAATGTGAGGCACAACTGTCAAATCTCTTAACGAAGTCAGCAATGTTTTCATCAATTCTCGTCCAGTAGGTGCAATAGCTTTCATCCTCTCCATTCCAGGATGTCCTCAATGGAGTTGCTTGAGCATTCTCTGATGATTTTTTTTCGGAATCACTAGACGTTTGGACATCATGATGCTGCCCTACACTACCGACAATGCATCTCGATCAGTAAAGTGTTGGCGATGCTGTCGAGTTTGGCAGACCATAAACGCTACTCTAAATCGAACTTCAGAACTGCTAACAACCATCAATTCACTCGCGACAAAACGGAAAATTACGCCAACTTAAAAATTTATGTCCGGGTGACTCAATAACAACACTAACAAACAAAACTAAGCTGATATAACTCTTCCTCCGGGGGCGGGAGCGAAGCACAAATCACAAAAAACGGGGAAATACTACTGTCCATCACTCACTTTGAGAAGGAATCGATTCCATTCGCTACGTTTTACACGAAACACGCGGTGATTTTATGGTTTCATTGTTTGTTTATGTGGAATTACTATGTATTGTTTAATATTTTTCGCGAAAACGAAGCAAAAAAAAAACACGTCAGTTTCAAAGCACGGCTTGCTGCGATCTCCCGGTGAACGTTAACTAAGATTTCAAGTTAATTTATTCTTCCGAATCCAAACCATACGCAACTCGACTAAAGGTGTGTTTGATTGAACTTATAATCTCGTCTCTTTCAAAACTTCCTATGTTTAAAAGACGCTTGTATGTATGTATCGGTCTCAGGGCACAGAATTTTGCATGACATTTTGGTTGTGTATGGCTAATACTTTTCGTTCCACTCGTTATTGATGTTTCAACTAGAAGACTTTTTTGACTTCAAGTAGTAGTATAAACAATGAAATGACAGAACCATGAAATGCGAGGAGTGTATTAATAATATGTAGATGACTTCATCTGGGTATTTAGATCTTATATTTCAGTTAGAGTCTGATATATATGTCAATGAAGTCTTAAGAAATCTAACAAATGGTGCTAAACAGAACTTCTAAAACATGTTTAGGAAAAATATTTTCCTTAATAAATAGACATTAATATATGTTTAAGTAATATTAAAGAGGATGTAATTTTTTTTGTGCCAGACACTGTATACCTCTTATAACAGTTATTGTCCTCGATAGGACCAGCAATCGAACCCTTCGCCTTCATCTAGATAATACTGTACCCTATCTGACTAAGCTGTTTACGGCCCTACTGTCATCGGAATGGATAAAATCAATTAAATTGCCACATCCACTTCCGAAGACCCCCCCCCCCCCTTCTTATTATAAACCAGTACCCACCACATACTACCATCGATAAATCCGTTTTCCAACCGAAACCAGCAATCGGGACCAGGATCAAAGAGACTTCCTCTGACCTGTGTACATAGCTATATCGGTACATAATGACCTTCCTACATTGCACTTTTACCGATTTGTATCGATGTGCCATCGGTGGTAGGCTCCGATGGAAAAAAAAAAACCCTGTCACCATTCTCGGAGTCACATGAACCCGTCGGATGGTCCATTACGTGGTCGTGCGTGTTCGACGATGGGACAAAACGGATGGCCGACGAACACACCGAACAATGTGCTGCACAGTTAGTTACAGGAAAAAAGGGAACTGAACCATGTGCCGGCAGTCGACCAGCAGCAGCAGCAAAGGAAGGGGTTATGTGTTCAGAATCCCGGAAACTGCTTCGTAATTTGATTAAAAACTAGAAAATGAAAAGATAATTGCTTTGTTTGATAGCTTGTCGCAAAGAAGACGACGATGACTACCCCGACTGGTCGTTTGAATTTACAGTCGATGGGTTCAAACCAACCGGTAGTTTGATACTTGTGTGTTAGTATGAGTGGCTGTATGCGGTTTAGTGCTGTTCTCGCACTTCATTGGACATTTTCCAGACTTGCTTGAGGGTAGACTTTCAATTTTCCCCGTAAATCATTTTTATCGAGTTTTTCAGCATCGCTTTCCACATTGGGGAGGGCCCGATCACCCGAAAGGCGGCGTTGATGACGACGAAGGCCACAGCTGGACTCGGGATTGGGTCAGATTGGGAGGAACTGGGGAGTGCGTCATTAATTTTCCGATTAGTGCCGCGTCGTTAGCCTTTCAACGGACGATGGAAATCCGTCGCGATAAGTGGAAGATGGTAAAAACATGGGCAGCAACCGGAGGACTTTGCGTGTACCCTGCCTTTTAACCTTTTTTTTTGTTTCCTACATCTGCAGGGTCTGTTCGGAACTTTTGAGATCGTTATTTCTGATAAGAGCAGTAAAAATCGACAAATTATCGCTGTCTGGAATGAGGGGAGTTAGTTGAAGTAAGTAACATGAGAACATATTTGAAGAGTTGTTAGGCCTTTCACTAAATTGGACAAGTCGGATAAAAGAGTTGAGTTGCCTAAAATGATTTCAACTATCTTCCGACATGAAAGACAAACGAAAGTATCGCTTTTAGACTTATTTTTTTTATTCATAATTAAAAGATTGAAACAATCATTTGATTTACATAATTTTTAAAAAGAACCTTGAAGTTCGGAAGAGCAAAAAAGACGACCTCCACTCAGCCTATATATTTGCATGATAGGCGTTCATAAGCTGAAAGTTGCATCCAAAAGCCGAGGGTTATCACAATAAACCATCAACTTAATTTTTTTTTTGAATTTCGCTTTGCCCCTCGTATTCTTTTTTTTTATGAGACGTCACGGAAAGACTCAAGTGCGTCTGAGTAATATATAAAGGACGTATAGAAGACAAAACAGACTGAGGCTCTCGCTCTTCTCCACTTGTCCTGAGAGTCTACCGTATCTACCATCTGCCACTTCTTGTGAAACTCGAAGATGGCTGGCACGGATTAGGAATGGGAAATTGAGGCAGGCCGCTAAAATCTGCATATTTTGATTAGAAAACCGCCCGATGGAAGTTGGAGTTGGGCCGCTACAGGATGGGAAATGCATTTTTCATCTTTTGGAAGTTGGGAACTCGGCCTTGGGTTGTGGTTCTGCTTTGTTAAGGAACGTCTGGCATTGGGAAGAGTAACTTACAACAAACGTTTGGGTGATTGAACTTTTTTTCGTTTTGGCCCACGGCGAGCGATTATCTGGCTTGTTACACGGTTTTGGTAAGAGTATTAAAATATGAGTAGCGTCTGGCTTTGTAGTGTCAGTATCAAATAATTTCT
>JASCZW010008702.1:0-48127 GCA_034211315.2 Aedes japonicus | reverse complement strand
CTTCACAACAGTGAATACATTTTAATTTCCAGAATTTTAATATGAAACGAAAACACTGCTTTTTTGATGATGATGGCAAAATGATGATGGATCCTTCAATCTTAAAATAACTTAAGGCACATTATCTCACATAATCGTGTATTTCAAATCGTTTTTATTTTCATTCTCTCCTAATCTTCATTATTCCAAATCATTGCCACATTCATTCCGTTTCATTCCGACGAGCTTCTGATTTTTCTATTCTCAAGATCAGGGCTGGCGGATGACATTTTCTACTAATTATGAGAGAAAATAACATGACTGCCTGACGGTGTGAGAAAGACAAAAAAGCTCACGATAGCTCGTTTCTACTAGTGATAGTGAGATTGCCTGTTTTTTTTCATTATCGCAAAATAACCGACATATTTATATCAGCTCTTCTCAAGATGAATGATGAAATATGAAACAAATCAAAAGAAAAATTCCCTATCGAAGATCATTGAAAGGCCTTATCTCATGCAAAAGGCCGTTATGGGAGACCAAGAACATGATCAGCAGTGTTAGTATCACACTCTGCTTTCTTCAAATTGCCACGTCGTTGTATGTTTATTTGAAGGCATTGAAAAGGTGTGACACTGGTGGATTTATGCCGCAATTGTCACACTCAGATAAAGTTAGGGACAATCTACAAATACCTGATATGAAATAATTTAGGGAAACGGCGCAAAAGTGCACTTCTCATTTGCTTGACAATTCTTTCATTGTTGTTTATTTTATAATTGTCATTGATTAAACATCTTATGTACCTATACAGTTTCTATCATTATTAATCTTATTGTTAGTTTCATTATCGAAAAGTGTGAGTATTTTTATTAGGATTGTTAGCAGCTGATTATATATCCTGATGTTTCACGAACCATTTGTGCTCAAATTTCAAAACAAGAGTCAGGACCTGATCTGTAATTGATTGAGTGGAGTGTAGCTAAATCCATACTTAGAACCACCCTACAGTATGTCCCATAAAAAAAAATGTGAAAATCCATACCTCAGTTTCAAATCCAAAACGTCATTTGCGATCATTTTTCTCAACTTTGTTACTCGCAAACCACTGTTTTGTTTACATCGTCTCAGAGTAGTGAGCAGTCAGATGATTACAACACGCATTAAAAATAGTAAAAATAATGTTTAATGTTACCCAAAACTTTTTGCATTTTTTATGGGACATACTGTAAAGTACAGGTAATCGTACTGTGTTGGACGATAACAATAAGAGTTAGAGTTTTCACAAGCGATTCTATGGTAAATTGAGACTTCAACAATAAACTGAGGTTGCTCTACTTCTTCTTTATTTCATCATAGCGGACGCATCATGTTGCACTCATTAACACATGAGCCGGGACCAAAGGTCTTATTTTCCTACCGAAGGAAGGCGTGACTATGGATTTATTTCTCTCAGAACAATCCCACCGACCCACAACGGCAGGCCGATGGTCTCTCCTTTTTTTCGACATCTTGACGTTTACTGAATAATGTTTATTTACATCTGGCAGCTCCACAACATAAAGTATTCAGTGCTGCCAAATATATCTGAATCATGTTCCGTAAGCATCAGAAATTTCTATTTGAATTATACTGCAGATGTTCGTCACGCACCCTGTATTTATGAGAGTTTTCTGTTGGCTGTTTGGTACTAAATTGATAGCATTTGAGCTCAATAGCTGGGTCATTGATGTAGCTGGTGCAGTTAGTTTTGTCTTTACTGCAATGAGCTTTAAAAATGATATTTTCGAGAAAAGAAAAAAATTTCAGGCGCATATGCTAAGATTCGATGGATTTTGCTGAATTGCAGTAAAATTTGAAATAATTTCTGGAGTTAATCGAATATTTTGCACTTTTTACCGAAATTGGAAATAATATTTTACCGAGATTTTTGCTGAGGGATCAGCATTGGGATCTCGGCAAATTTATTTATTCGTTCTGGTGAAATAATCTAAGTGTGTATAACTGCATCTTATTTCGGTAGGTCGAGTGTTCTTGCTATGCAATTCTTATCTTCTGTAGATTTATTCAATAATTAGTCAACTGATCAGTTTTATGAACATCTTATGTAAAAGACTGCCCCAGAAAGTATGGACGGCACCCAGTTTTCAGTAAAAATGCTACACAATTGTTGGAAATTAATTTTTCATTGTATGTACTGCTAACCCAAGCAGCACACAACCACCCAAACAAATTTCAACTTCTTGATAATGACTAAAATGAGTCACATATAAGTAATTTCAACTGATTTGCAACAAATGTGCTAGTAGGGAACATAAGAGTAGAGCATCAGGTTAGTGCTTTCAGTATTTGCAATCTAGCGATTGTATGCTACCAGGTGCACCTTCTTGCAAACGTTTTTCATAAGATTCAGCACCAGACTTCTAAGAACAAGTTGACATGTTTATCAAGATATGCCTTCGTCAGTGTCTAAAATTTTTCAATTGGTCGTATTTGCAGGCAATCAGCAGGGTTCATGTCCTTTTGAACGAATGAAACATTCTTGGAGGTATATCAGACTACCGTTACTTTCGCGTTATGACTAGACGCAAGTTCTGGACAGAAGACAGCAGGATCCTTGTGGCTTCAATTATGGGTAGAAGTCGTCTTTATAAGTACTTTTTGATGTACGTTTCACTTTTTAATCGAAGAAGTTGTGATAAAGGGTTGTGAAATCTTACCACAGCCACAAATAGCTTGTCAGACCATAGAAATCTTACTAAATTTGTCGACTTGAATGGATGTCTCAGACTAGTTCAATACTTCCCCTTCACGCACCGTATCATATTGTGTTCCGTTTTTCCAACTCTCTCAGTGACATTCCGTGTTGTGTACACCATTTGTGCACAATATTTCGACGTTTTCTGCTGTAAGTCTACGCATTTTGAAACAAACTATTGGAAACGAGTAAACGCTACACGCTCGTTCAAAGGTCTCAAAATTGGAGTGAAAAACTACTCAATTCAATTAGAACCGGACCTACCCCTGATTGAGTAAATGAGCCACAACTCAATTTTGATTAAAATGTTTATATATTTTGATTAGAGTTATAAACTTCCCTCTCCATGGCTGGATTTTGTACCTGGACGCTGGTGGGAGGGCCTAATCTCATGTTAACGATTCATTGGAGATAGCTGATTTATGATAGATGTCGCTAGGTCATGTCATTGTATGACCTTCTACTCTAATGAACCATTCATGGGAGAACCAAAGGTCCAGCCACACAAAGTAGTGATAATATCACACTCGCTCCTCTTTCTATTTAATAGCCGCGTCGTAGCACGCATGTATAAAGGCACTAAAGTTGAGTGTGATATTGGCGGGTTGGGCCGCAAATCACTAAAAATTTAATAATAGATAGATTTATTCAATTTTGAAAACATTTAATATTCAATTTGAGGTGGAAGTTTGAACTGTGTCATAGAATTTCCTATGCAGTGGACTTCTAGACCGTGGCCATAAGTATTGTGGTTTTGTGGGATGCGCAGGGCCCGTTTAGGAACTCAGAGTATCGTATTGCAAGGGTTTGTCATAGATGTGTTTGTTCAGAATGAAAGAGGTGTGCTACCGGCGGGCTTTGCCACAATTTACGCTTAGACGAGGCTAGAAACAGTTTGTAGACGCTTGACATCAAGTAGTTAAGGGACACGACAGGAGGTGCAGTTTTCATTGGCGTGGTGATTCTTTCATTGTTCATAAATTATAATTTAAATATATGCGGTGTACGACAGTCGACTTTCAAACTAAAGCAAATCACAGAGAGATGTTACTTTGATAAAGGGTGTATTCGATAAAAATGGCACACAGAAAATCTTCTGTAACTTTTGTAACCGTATTGAGTAAAAATCCTAAAGTAAATTCAGAGTAGATCTTTATCCATAGTGATTATTATTTTACTATGTCTATTAATTCAAACTTCAAACTTATCGAAATATTGAAAAGAAGTTTCTTAATACTGGCAGGCGATTTGGTGATGTGAGAGAATAAGTGACTCCCTGGATCACTTCCAGAATCAATAAACGTGTGCGATTTACACGGAAGAGTGCCTTAGAAGCGTCGTTTTGCTATCCATGTAAGAAGCACAACAGGATCAACTCGTTTTGGCACGATCTAGCATCCTGCCGACTACGCCTTCGAAACATATTGAGTGGTACCGGAGCAAACGGAGTCAATTTTGTGCCAAAGGATATGAACACACCAAATGTCACCGAGAACTTCGTCCGTAATTGACAAAATTCTGGGCAATTACGAACACTGGAGCTGTCGCTAAACGTCCCAGAAACTATAAAGGCAGCAGCTAGAACTTGCAGATAAATTTGGGTAAAACAACAAAAACACTGGGAAAATCGGTTGTACATAAATTTGATGGTGGAGTGATAAAGGAAGGTGTACTGCTATTCTGGCGATGGGTTTATTGACGTTTAAATTGATTAAAACAAATGTTAAAATCAAAACTCACCTTAGCAGTATCTTCATTACCCTAAAAATTATCAATGAAATATCCGATAGATACAGTTTAATTTTCGATGAGTATATATGTGTGCCAGTTTTATACGAGATACTACCCTTTATAGCAACTATGCAGCGTAGAAAACAAACATAAAACTTACAGTGGCATCTCAAATAGCCTGGTCACATTGATACGAACTACAGGGAATGGCTCTCTCTATCTTTTCGGGATTTGCCGTAAATCATTGTAATGCAGAATTGTAAATTAACGATTTTATGATCAGTTTCATTTTTTTTTTGACACTATTTAAAAAAAAATGATTGAGCGTGTTATAAGAACGATTGCGATGAGGAAACAAGGATAATTTCAAATTAACACTTCATTAGATCACTTTTCAAAATAAGAAATAAAACATTGAAACACTTTTTTCAAATAATCACTAGTAAACGCGAGCAAATTCCTTTAAATTCCACTGGAGCTTGTCTTCTGCACAGATAGGCCTATTTCGTCTGCGACTTACAGACTTCTTCAGTGTCAAGTGCTCGACTTATGATTTTCTTTTTGTAGTATTTTTAACCGGTCCAAAACGTCCTACCTTAACCACCTACCCTAACCTATCCTTGTTCCTTCCTATGGAGTTCATGTGGTCTGAATAGACTAGTTCGCCATTACCCCTCCTTCACCATCGGATTTGGACTGACTTGCGGTCTTATTGTCCCACCATTTGCTGCAAAATGAAAATGAAAATGAAAGGATCATTGCCTAGTTACCCACAGAAAAAATCAAGATGAGGTAATGAAGTAAATTAAAAAAACAGATGCTTCTAGACCACCGATTGTAAAGGTAAAAACAAGCACAATCTTATCTTGTAGGGTTTATTTTGTTCTTTCATCTCCACAGGCTTGTGATAACTCAAAATCAATTTGTACCATTCCTGGTCATTGGCCCTCATCAAAAAATAATTTTGAAAACGTTTAGCTTGTTTCACCTTCATCAAATGTTACTGATTTCAAGATTTTTATTTTTGAGCTTCACATGAAATAATCGTATTATAATTTATCAAGGAAGAGGACGAATGTGTGACTGTGACTGTGACTTGTGACTGTGTTGACAATAGGTCTGATGTTGCTATAACACCAAAGAGAAGGATCATGTACATTTAATGCTTGCACATTCCACATTTCAGTCAAGTGATTTGATGTTACCTTAGGAGCTGTTGTAAATGTAGCAACCACTACGTAATTTTGAGTGTGTCAGTATTTATTATTGTGCTTTCTGCGTATCCGAGTCATATTCGCCCCTTTAGAAAAATGAAGTATTTCACACTGCTATTGAGTACTCCGTATTTATACACGACGAAAACCAAACGATGGATAACAATTTCACCGAAGCATTCTATGATTTCAGCAAAGCAAACTATGCAGTAATCAAAAATAAATTAAATTGTGTCGACTGGCAAATTTTAACGCGTAATCGTGGCATAGCAAAATCAGTGGAGATCAGTCGAGATAATGTACGATATTTTAGAACTAAAATTCTCAAAAAAGCGAGGAAAGCAAATCAATAACAAAGCATCAGTGTGGTTCAATAGACAGGTAATCAATCTTAAAAATAGGAAGCAGAAAGCACATAAAGCATATAAAAGAACTAAAAGTGGTAAAAACCTATCAATCTACCTGACCATATGTGATCAACTAAATCTTGAAATGAAAATAGAATACAAAGAGCACAACACAAAAATAGAAAATAATATAAAATCGGATCCTAAATACTTCTTCAAACATGTTAAAGAGAAACGAAAATCTCAGAGCTTTCCTTCAAAAATGCATCTAGATGACAAAAGTGGTAATACGTCTAATAAAAATTGTGACTTATTTGCTGATTTCTTTCAAGACGTCTATACATCTCACAATGATAATGAGCGTGATCATCAATATTTTTCGTACCTCCCTGAACCAATGAAAGATATTTCAGTTTTTAGTTTATCCGATAAAGAAATCTTACGTGCCCTTGAAACATTGGATGCCTCAAAAGGTGCTGAACCAGATGGTTTACCTCCTATATTTCTCAAATCGTTCTCGAAAGAATTAGTTGCGCCGTTATTTTTGCTTTTTAATTTATCACTGAAGTCCATTATTCTTCCCGTCATTTGGAAGAAATCATTTTTAATCCCTATTTTCAAAAGTGGTAAAAAATCTGATATAAAAAAATTACCGTGGGGTTGCTATTCTATCTTGCATCCCTAAACTTTTTGAATCCATTATAAATGACAAAATTTTCTCTCAAGCTAAAATATTGATTACTAATAGGCAACATGGTTTTGTAAAAGGGAGATCAACATCTACTAACTTGATAAATTTCTTAACATTTTCGTTAAACGTAATGGATAGAGGTAATTATGTAGATGCATTATATACCGATTTTAGTAAAGCCTTTGAAAGAGTACACATACCTTTGCTGCTTTTTAAGTTATCAAAGTTAGGATTTAATCCAAGATTACTGAAATGGAACGAGTTCTACTTGACAACAAGAACGCAAAGAGTAAGACTTAACGGCAATCTCTCTAAAATAGTAAATGTTACATCTGGAGTGCCGCAAGTTTCACATCCTGGCCCCTTATTATTTGTTTCATTTGTTAACGATGTAGAATTTTTTTTTGAAAGTTCTTCAAGTCTCAGTATATGCAGACGACATGAAACTGTTTATGGAGATACAAAAACCACATGATCTTGATATTTTTCAACATGAAATCAATAATTTTTACACCTGGTGCAAAAAATGCTTGTTAGAACTTAACGTTAAAAAATGCACCTCTATATCGTTTACGAGAAAACATTCCATAACACAATAAACAGTTTCTCTAGGTCAGATAGTAATTGCAAGATGTCATCAAATTAGAGACCTAGGAATTATTCTTGACTCTAAGTTATCCTTTGCTGATCACTACAATAATATCATCTACAAAGCAAATAACATGCTTGGGTTTATTAAAAGATTTAGTTTGCATTTCAACAACCCTTACACATTAAAACAAACTATATGTGGCATATGTGAGGCCCATACTAGAATACTGCAGCGTTGTTTGGGCTCCATATCAAGGAAAATATGTAAACCGTATAGAATCGGTTCAGAAACAGTTTGTGTTGTTTGCTCTAAGAAAATTAGGGTGGACACGTCTGCCAATACGAGTCGCGATGTTTGTTGATCAATTTAGAAGGACTTCAAAGGCGAAAAGAGTTCGCTATGATTGCTTTCATAGCTGATGCTACTGAACAACGAATAACCAGCCAGAAATTTTAGTAAACTTAAATTTTTATGCTTAAATGAATGAAAATACACTTAAAAAGTTTTTTTTGTTACGCTAACTAGACAATACTTAATTGAAAACTCTTAGATGTTAAGAAAAAATGTAACAAGGACTACGAAATGATTGACGACAAATAAAATGAAAAAAATAATAAGTATTTACGGGAAACAAGGATTACATCACTCGTAACATTCATTATTTTTTAGTATGAATGAATGGACAAGTAATCGTAAACTCTTCAACAAGGGGGTGACCCTGGCGAAGTGGTGAACATCCATACCTCTGACGCCAAAGCCATGGGATCGAATCTCACCCCAAAATCTCGATAATCAAGAAACAAACAAAAAACTTCTCTACAATAGAGCTATAGAATTTAACTGAATAACGCAGAAAACAAGAACGGACTTAGGCGGACAAAGTGATAGGTGAATTAAACGAGGAAAGACGAGGAAAGGTATGCATCGAAGATTTTTAGTGCACATAAGAACCAGACATCAGTTAACGAAATTATAAACGACTGAAGAAATTACGAAATGCCCTCTTGAACTTATAAATGTAACATTGACTGACTAATTAAATAACACGAAGAGACTCGGAGTCACATATACAGGGTGTGGCAGAAAACAATGCGAAAATGTTCAAACTTGAGTATTGGGTTAATTCGTGTAGCTAGTGACTAATTTCTGTCGAAAGTGTATTTGTTTACTTTCAAGTGCTGCATCCAAACATTCTATTTGTTTTATTGAGAATTCGTCAAAATGTTCGGGAAAGAAAAGTCCCTGCAAGATGGTTCTAAGAAGCGGAAGCCGGGAAGCGGACGTCCACGCTTTGCACGCACGCCGAACGTGATAAAATCGGTCCGTGCAAAAATTGATCGCAACCCGGTGCGTTCCATAAGAAAACTTGCAAAGGAAGCCAATACTTCGGAGAAATCAATGCGGAGAATCATCAAAGAAGACCTGCATATATCTTCCAGAGAAAGAGTGACTTGAATACGGACCGGGTCATTGATGCTGGAGTTAAAATCAATACCGAAGTGTATATCGGTATTTTAAAGCGACCAAGTGCTTCCTGGGTGAAGGCCAACTTCTCCGAGGACCAAAACGTTGTCCTACATGAGGATGGCGCGCCGTGTCACACGTCCAATTGAACCCAACAATGGTTGAACGATAACATGAAGTTTTGGCCGAAGGATTTGTGGCCCCCTAGCAGTCCAGATCTTAATCCGTTGGATTATTCGATTTGGGCATATGTTGAAGCACGAGCCTGCAAAACGTCACAACCCTAGTGTGAAAACCCCAAAGTCAACCATAACACGCACATGCCAGTCAATGTCGGAGGACTACGTCCGAAAGGCATGCTCTGGCTTCCGGCGTCGGCTCGAGGATGTTATTAATAAAAATGGAGGACACATTGAATATGGAGGACACATTGAATAAATTTGTTTAAAAGGACTTTATAAAGATAACTGCACTCGAAAATGTTGATATTATTGCTTGAATTAGTTAAAAGAAGTAGAACAAATTTTCTCATTATTTTCTGCCGCACCCTGTAACACCTTTTGATCCTTGCACGGCTGGTGAAATGTTTCGAAATGAGTTAAGTTACATCATTTTAACGCACAAGGAACAATACAATAGCTTCTTATTGTTGGTTTCAGAAAACTGCTTCGGAAGACTCTCATAGCACATAAATGACACACTTCACGAACTGAACTAAAAAAGACTGAAGGAATTACAAAACGCCGTATTAAACTTGCAAATGTAACACCGACTAAAAAACATGTAACACCGGCTATTGAAAAAAAAACAGGCGAAAAGACTCAAAATTCTCAAATGTTGGTCCTTTCAAGTCATTTGCAACAGCGTTTTCTTGGACGAAATGCAAAATGATTCGAAAGAATTTACACAACGGATATCATCAAAGGCCTGGCATAGAGGTTCCTACTCTATTCAGAGTCTCGCCAGTAAACCATCATAAAAAAAAATATACATGGAACAAAGGTTAATCTGAACAAGCCTAGCTGAGTAATGAGAAAATTGAAGATTGCTGATGAAATGCTTCGAATGCTGCCTAGTTCAACATTAAATAAGCAAAGGCACTTTTCAAACGATTCGTTCCATTCTGCAGATAGCCTAGCCCAACTATTCGTATCGTCTGTAAACTTCCTCCCTCCGTTCATCCATGCCGAGGCTTCAGCACTTTGCTCGTTCCGCTCCATTTAATTTTCGGACTCAATCGGAAAAAGAGCATCAAAAGCCAAACTATCGATCATTCGATAGAAAATAAAGAGCTCCGAACAAATCGTTTAGAATTCTCATCATCATCATCAGCATCATCAAGTCTGGTGGCAACATCACTTTTCCCTCGTTTCAACTCTTGGTCCCACATCAACATGGTACTTATCCTATGAGAACCGCTTTCTTCTATCACAATCACAATTTAAAACGCAAAAGTACCCACAGTTATACTTTTGACGAGTCTAAAATGAAGAACCCTAGTTGGGAACTCGAAATATTGATTCTGCGGTGTTTTCCCAGCTTGAATTAAATGATGATGATGATGATGATGTCGAGAAGTGGATGATGCTGTTCCGATTGCCAACTCGTAAATGGAATGTCGCTTTTTTTTTTTCAAACCGTAGCATTTATTGTGCTGCGGCACTACAAATTGAAGCTGTTTCGTGATGCACAGTGGTAGAAAAACTATCAATGAAAACCGCGTTCCTCTACGCCGTCACGTATCGCGCCGTGGCTGAATGTGCAGCACCGGTTTGTCAAGAGTCAAATAGCAATCGATTTGAAAGATGAGTACAATATTGGAAAAATGCGATATCGAAATGTGTGAAGAATGAGGTGACTGAACGTTCGAGTTGAAGCTGAAAGTCGAAACACGGCAGTTGGTTGGGAAATTGCTGCTCTACCTTGTTATTGACGTTGCTGTTTTGATGCGGACGTACGTATACGACCGCACTGGATAGACAACAACCCATACCGGGCCTCCACGCGCGCTGATTGGAGGAAAACATAATGCCATAATATTGACGATGAAGTGAAAGTGGTGCGCGCCATACGGGTAAAATCGATTTGTTTTGTTAACTGTCATTGTGCTGTAGTAGTTGTGTTTTCGGTTGGGAAATCTACTAGTTCTTGAGTCGGTCAATGAACCATGAATAATGGGAAATTTTGATTGGTTTCCTAGTAATGGTATTTATATCACGGCAATGGCAATTCACTTTCAGAGGGCACTAACCTTCTGAACCATTGATGATTCTCACGTAATTTGTTATGTTATATATTCAAGCATAGACTGATTGTTCGCAAATCTCATCAATGTCCGCTTCTCCGAGAAAAATTCCTCTAAGCCGTCGAACAATCACTCGGATTTGTGCGAGTGTTCCGGCCTTGTGTGTATTGTCCTTCTACAAAGCATCAATTGCTAGAGTGACACGAAACTTCGGTTCGACCGAAGCTCACCGCAAAGTGACGCTTTTCGTCGGCTGGTCCATCGCCTAGCGGGGATTAAAAAAGGACAAGGGAGGGGTAAAAACACGTTTTTGTTTTACTATACAATCGGATTGATTAGAAGCTTTCGATGGGAAACGAACAACGGTTTACGATCGAATGAATGTCCGTCCTTTGTTGCACCATTGTTGTCATGGGTGAAAAATCCGTTATCCTTCGCCCATTCTACAGTATAAGGATAAATAAAACGTGTCTGGGTTGCCAATGGTTGCCATGGATAGCCGGTTTTCAAACTCAGAAGGTTAAATTGGTGCTGTTGATTCTTCGAGAAGCAGGAGCTTTTACGTTGGAAAAATGTTGTTCAAAATTATCGAACTTGAAATTTTCCTTGTTTATTTAATTACCTAATTTTAGGTTGTGCATCTGGTTCTTAGTTCGATGGCAAGTATGGTCTAGCGCTTAATAGTAGGTGATCTTTAAGGACATCTGAGTAAAGGGTGTTCCGATCAAAATTTAGTCAAACAGTAATGTGTGTGAGTCCATCAAGTTTTTTTTTATTGATAAGTCAAATTTTCTTTTTCAAGTTCAGTTAGTACAGAACATAGGATAAATATTCAGCTATGCGTCTTTTTCACCGAATGCGAATTGCCGGGTCTTTCCTTTTACACCTGCCATAAGATTTTGTACAATCGCTTGTCCACTTTATTCGCCGCAGAACGCCAGTTGGCCTTGAACAATTTCTTGCTCACAACAGCTTGAGTCTTCCTAAGGTTCCGCTTGACGATGGCGCAATATTGTTCGATTGGGTGGAGCTCTGGCGTGTTGGGAGGATTCGTGTCCTTGGGCACCACTTGAACGTTGTTGGCAGCATACCACTCCATGGCCTTTTTTCTGTAATGGCAAGATGCCAAATCCGGCCAAAATAGAACGGAACAATTATGTCGCTTCAGGAAAGGCAGTCGACGGGTTTGAAGGCACTCGCTCAGATAAATTTCCTGGTTGACGGTTCCGATCGCAATGTAAACGTTGCTCTTCAAGCCACAGATACACATGGCCTACCACACCAGATATTTCTTCGCGAACTTTGACAGTTAAATGAGCTTGAAAATATCTTGTTGCTGTAAAAAAATTCTGTCCAGGAAGCTGTTTAAAATCTGCCTTGACGTAAGTTTCGTCGTCCTGTACCACGCAATCAAACTTCATCAGCATCGTCGTGTACAACTTTCGGGATCGTGCTTTGGCCGACGTGTATTGTGTATCGTCACGATTTGGAGTCACTACTTTCTTGTAAGTCGACAGTCCAGGTCGTTTTTAAGCTCTATCCACGGTTGCAGACGCCACTCCCAGCTTCTTTGTCACATCTCGGACGGAGAGGTTGGGGTTGCGCTGGAAACAGCGGGCAATTCTTTTTGTCATCGCTGTGGCCTCTTGCTTTCGATTCCCCCCCGATCCAGCTTTCGTGGCTATCGACGAACGTTCACCGAACACTTTTAATACGTTGGTTACAGTTGATTTAGCCACATTAAACAATTTCGCCAACTTGGTGTGAGAGTAGTTTGGATTTTCGCCATGCACGTGCAAAATTTTAATGCGTTACTTCTCTTCCTTCGACGACATTTTGATAACTGAAGTGCTTATCTCTAAATCAAAATAGGAGCATGATGTAACACGCATTTTCAAAATGAGGGGTGTGCTAATTTTTTTAATGCACCATGAAAGGAAATGCGTCAAGTTGAGGTCGACCAAATTTTGATCGAATCACCCTTTAGTCGTCGAACACTTGCAGTTCATGCTGAAGAAAGTGGGCGTCTTCTGGACATTTTATAACATGGTTTCCCTTCAGATCGTCCGAGTCGTATAATATCAGGCATTTGTGGAACAAGTTCTCGACATTTCTATATAAGAGGTGTCTTGAGGAACGCCGGATGTTACTGGAAAACTATACGAGGCATATTCTGCAATCTTCACAGACATAGTTCTACCACTCAGGTATCAGCGGAACCAGTTCAACAATTGATCGTGCACCCCAATTTTGTCGTATTTGAAAATTGCAATTTCATGATTCATTTTATCGGAGGCCGCTGAGAGATCTGTGTATATGGCGTTCCATTTCGCGGCTTGTCGATTGGTACAATTGGTAGCCGTCGAGCGTGAAACCGTGTTGGTCGGGAGAAGTAGTCTGTGAATAGTCATGGACTAGCCTCTGGAGAACAATTAGTTCGAATAAATTGGATACATTACTCAGTGCCCACGATAGTTGTTGACTTACCGTTTGCATTCCTTTTTGTGTATTGGGAAAACAAACGACTCTTTCCAGCATTCAGGAAACACGCCAGCAGTTAATGACAAATTGAAGACCGTAGTCTGGGACGCAGCAAGTATGTTATGGCAACGCTTCAGGAAAATTGAAAGGACCGTTTGCAGTTGAAATTTTTATCTGCTTCTCGGCTGAAATAGCCACATTACTATGGATAGTAAATGCATAGTGACTCGCCAAATACAGATAGCGGGAACATTGCTAGTAGCAGCTTCGAGGCCCTCGGCATCCAGAATTTCGTTACAGAAGAGACTGCTGAACTGCGTACGGAACAAGATGGCGATATCCACGGCAGAGTCAGCTTCAGGTGTGCCATTAGTCATAGTTGAGGGTAAATCGGTTGCCTTTCGTTGCTCATACACGAAACGCCAGAAGCTCTTCGGACTCGTTTTGAGACGACTCTGCAATTGAGACTTATGAGCGTTGCACAAGTTTTTATTGAGGCATGTCTAATCGTAATGTTTCCTCAGAGCAGACTTTTTAAATCGTGTTAAATGTTTGAGGTCGGTTAGGTCAAGCAGTTTTGCGAGGCCAGCGGTTGAGTTTCCTAGGCACGAATTGATCAACGGCGTACAGCAAAATACCACACATAGTCGAAGCAGTAGAACACGCTTCCCCGTTTGCAAGGGTCGTGTTCCAATCCACGCCGGTGAGAAAGTTGTTCATCTCCTCGAAGTCAGCATGGGTTGGGTTATAATACATGTTTTCGATGTTGTCATGTAAGCTGTACTCAGGATTAATTTCCAATGTTAATAGCAGAAGGGAATGATATCTGCAGCTTTTGACAAGTAGTGTCGGAGCAGAACAGAATATATTTGACCCAATTCTTCGCTAATGAAACATAGATCCAGAAAACAGGTCACCGCCGAAGTCTGGCGGTAGAATAAGCATCAAGCAAGGAAAGAGTCGCCGATCTGAGTGACGACCAGGAATTGATTGGATAACGGAAGCCGTTGGTATCTATATTGTGCTTAGGTTTAAGTCTCCCAAGTAGCACACTACGATCATAATTAGTTGTAGTAAATTGATTATGACTTAGCAAGTAATATTTATGTTTTCTCAACTGAATGGCAACAAGTGTGCCTAGGGCTTCCACAACTACGATATTGTTCCTGGGTCCCATTTGTAACTCGATCCAATCCAAAGAAAGAACGTGCTTATCGATAAGGCTGCTGTCACTGACATCGTGGAATATAGACCAAGCAGATAAACAGAGTCTTGATTTAAGTGGATATCGCTACCCAACGATGTTCAACTGTTGTGTCTGCGGGAGGCTTCAGAAGGCGAGATTTGAATTTTTAGCGCACGGCAAGAAGAACTCCAGATTTGTCGTAGCTATTGAGTGACGATCGGTCTAGCCGGTAGACATAATACGGGTCGTCGAACAGTTGGTTCGATAATTTGTTGATATTTAGCCAGGTTTCCGTGAAGGCGTAAACATCGTGGCATGCTTCACTGAATGCCACTCGGCGAGCGAACTGTTGATACCACCTACGTTCTGATAGTACAGAAGGGTTTTCCCTGAGGGGGGCAGAGGAATCTAAAACTAGAGGCGAAGTGGAGGCAGCATCAGGCCAAGCAACGCCATTAGATGAGTGACACTTACTAAGGATGGCAGCTTGGAGAGCCCTGTTCCTATCGCTAGACCCAGGGTCGGGCTAACTTTGACGGCTGGAACGAGCAAATAGACCATCACCGAAACCGGCAGTGGGCACAGCTGAACTGGGAGGGTCCAGGGCTTCCATATTGCTTTGTGACGTGCGTTCCCGACCGGTTAGCGTGACGGTTGACGTATGATGATGATGAGCATGGGTGAGATGACAGGTGTGTATCGGGCTGGCAGGAGTTAATAACGGCGGAAGCATCAACAGGAGAAAGAAGGCTAGAATTGGAAGATTTATCAGGAAGAGTATGCTCTACAAGTTGTGGGTATCTACTTGAATTCGCAGCTAGGAAAACGTCTTCGTCAGAAACGACATCAAGACCGCGACGTCTACTATGACCGCGACGACTAGCGACGACAGCAAAAAGCGGGTCTGTGTCGAACTGAGAAGGGTACTATCTACTGCGGGTCGTGATTCATTTATTCCTCCTTTATAGCGCCACCCAACAAACATCAGTGTCGAACAACCGCTTGTCCAAACAAATTCGGAAAAGTTATTCAGCTTTCTAGAGGAAAAAGCTGAAAAAATTCTCCAAATTTGTTTGAACAAACAGTTATTCAGCATTTATGTTTGTTGGCCATCTCCCGACGCCAACTGAACATTGCGGAACTATGCTGATCAAGAATGACGAGCCGTACCTGACGCTCGACGGCAATGACTGGCAGGGGACAGGTTATTTCACGTCGTCCAGGAAGGAAGGGAACAGTGACATGAAGTACATCTACCACATGAAATTCCCGAAGAAGGTCTTGTAGCTGATCATCAGTTAGAAGGAAATGTCATAACCGCTTTTATTTTTTATGGGACTTGCGGTCTCGGCAAGGTTCAGGAAGGTGTACAGCACGAAGTGCTTAATAAAAGTTGCGGCCTAAGAAACACTCGAAGGACGATGTCGTGTTCTGGCCGGATCTGGCCTCGGCACATTACGGGATACAGTCGCAGGAGGAGATGGAGTGTTTGCAGATCCCAATCTTCAAGAGCGCCAACCTCCTCAACGTGCCTCAGCAGCGCTCAATTGAAAATTTATGGGTGAACCTGAAGCGTCTACATTGAGTTATCTCAAATTATAATAATCCGTACATTGCGATTGGTTGAGTGGATTGGAGATAATGAAATCTTTGGAGTATACGACCAAGTCCTCCTCCGTTGGTGCTAAACCGTTGAGCTTGAATATCAATAGAAGCATAATGTTGCTAGAAGACACGAAATGCATCTACGGACTCTTATTTTTACCAGGTCCCTCAGTCGTAGTTTTAGACGAATTAGCGTCGATTGTTCTTAAGAAGCTTCTTCTTGTGTGATGCACATATTAGTTACAGTAATCGGGTAGTTTGTGGCGTATGGTTGTCAAATTAAAAGTTGACAAAAAAAAGAGTTTGCTTCGAGAACCGGCTGTGAACGTTTGTGTCTATGCTTTATTGCGCACTAGTTTGATTCTGTTTTTTGAATCATAAATATAATCACATCACTTATCAAGGTGAATCCTGATCCATCGAGTCCGACCATATTAACATAAAAAAAACCCTTCCTGTGACCTTTGTGGGGATGCAGAGGTAAACACCGTCCCTAAACAGCAAAGGTCACACTAACATTCCTTACCTATTCCCACTTGATTGCAAGGACTTGGCCGGTGCCGTTATTGATTATTCAAAAAATCGAATCACTGAAACGTGTACAGTGATTATTGTCAGTACTCCCAGCCCCATTCCGTTGATTTGCTGATTCTGATCAATCATGGAGTAGCAACCATGTATAAAGTTAGTCAAGCTAAGCTAAGCTAAGATATCTAGCTAGATCGTTTTCCCCTCCTATCTGAAATTTTTTCACTCCTTCAATGCAAGCATTAAATTAATAATTGTGGAAGTGCGTGCTTGTATAACACTTGAACATGCATGCTCTTAAAACATCTAAAAACTCTAATAGCAAACTTGTTGCCATTCGGTTGACATAACATAAATATGACTAGCTAAGTCATAATCAAGTTACTGCAACTAATTATGACCATACTGTGCTACTTGGGGAAAGAGATATCTAAAAACCACATCTTCCAGGTCCTACGTATTCTGTTTTTCAAGGCTATACATATTTCGAACTAAAGTTGCTTCCATTCTAGGCCGTTACGTGTCTTCAATCCCAGCTGTTTCCATGCCCTCAGTCGTATGAGCTAAAAAGCTGCTCAACTGACCTTCACTTAAATTTCACATTCGTGTTTTGCAGAACTCTGCCTCAGTGAACCGGAAACTCATTCATATCAGCAAATTTTCCTTTTAAATTTGAATAGAAAATGCGATTTAAATGTGTCGTTAAGACTGCTCTTCACCTTTCTGCTTCTATGGCACTACTCCTTTACTTAAACTTCAATCTACCCATAAGTGTTATTCGAGCATTGCCATAGTTGTTTAATAGGTGCTAACAATGCCGTTTCTAAAAATTCTTAGTTCAAGCTTGGAACCCAGCCGCCTCACCGCCTAGAGTTGCATTTTAGCCTTGCCTTAACATGCCATCCACCTACTTCCTAGTTCCATGCTAAATCAACGGAATCTGTAAACCGCCTCCCCGTCCCCATCATCTTGGCAGGCACCTAACATAGATGCAACTTAGCACGGTTAGTTCGCGTGAGCCCTAGTACCCTCAATTCATTATGTGCTTCTAGTTTCCTTTCGGTCTTGTGCGGCTTGCGTGGAAGTCGGAAAAATTGGTGTGCCTTAATACATTTTACCTACATTTTGAGCTCATACACCTGAACCAACCATTTGAATCGGACCCGACTTGCTTCAACCAAAGCCCCCCCCCCCCCTTCCCCCCGCCCCGTCCCGAGACATATTGGTTCATTTCTTTCGACGAGTCCGCGAGAAAGTAGACTAAGTGTTTTCATATTTTTCGTTATAGTTTTTCCAACCTAGCTGGCGACCGATCGATAGATGCGAGGGAGTTTGGAGGAGTTGGAGCACAAGGAGGCTGCCCGCATCGCGCCACACAGCCGTTCGTTCCGTGAGTAATGGTCTCGATGAAAGGGAAATGAGTCGATGCTTGAGGTGCTATACAAGCTACCAGCCGGCTGCCCCTAAGGTATCGAGGCGAATGGACGGCCTTGCCTTCTTGCCCGCTCGCTTGCTAGATCGAGGGGCGTTTTTCGAGGTTTCATGATGGCAATCCGAGAGGTGGTCGTCTTTGTTGAGGTGGTTGTTAATTTCACAGCGATTTCTATTATAATGATAGGTTTGGGTGGATGTGATACATGAGTCTGAAAGGGAACTTTTCGGTGAAAATACATTTTGGCTAGCTTGTTTGTTAATTTGTAAAATTGAAAAAATAAGTAAATAAGAGTATGAGCACAAAAACAATTAGTTGATCGTTTGTTTTAAACGGTTTTCTTGACGGTATAGCTTAAGCACATGTCCTATATGATGAGGATCGTTAGAATACAAAAATAGCCGTCATCAGGGCTGATTTCCATCGCAACTATTGGAAGGAACATGTTCCATGACAACATCGCAAATATTGGAAGGAACATGTCAAAGAAACTACAAAGATTCCCAATGTCAAATTTCAATGACTTGCATTCTGTAGTGCTACAAGGAATCTTTTTATGCCATTTGACTGTTTGCCATTTTGTTGAATGACATATTTGTCGAACGATGTTTGAACAGTAACAACATTTAAAAAAATCATCTTTCCTTCAAGCACATTCTACTTCAGCTGCCGATCCGAATTTCCGCAACGAGGTTTACTTAGAACATTTTAGACCATACTCTTTCGATCACGGTTGATACATATCGGCTATATGTCGCGTCGCTTGGTCACTTTTCTGTGTTTTGTTAAACACCGCTTTCTCGCGACCTCCGTCTTTGCAACAGAGTGTCCAAATATTATCCGTACAACAAAATGGTGTTCAAACTATCTTTTATTGTTGGATTGAAAAATCAATATGCATTGTTTGTTATAGCAATATATTTGCAAATGAAAAGTTTTATTTGTTCTTTGAAAAATGGCTGCCTCGTTCTGAGATGCACGACTTCAAACGTTTCGGGAAGTTATTCACGATGGGCACGAGTTCTATGACAGATATTTGTTCCGAAGCTAAAAAAAGACGATTTTTGATGTTCTAGTAATTTATGTGGTGTACTGCAGGCTCTTGACTCCAGGATGGACCATACCGAATAGTCCATCGGATTCAAATCCGGTGATTGGCCTTCTATCTTTCGTTAAAAAGCTTGGGAAAATGCGTCTTTTTTGCTCAGCGTATTTTTTTTGTATTCATCGTGTTGTGTTGCAACGAACTCAAGACCGGTGAAAAATATATATTATCCAATGCCGATGTTACATCTAAATCGAATTGGCTATTTCTGTAATTTTTTTTCCTGGATATGCTTTAAAATAGAGACAAGTTTGATTAACGAGCGATAACTCCTAAATCCTAGAGGGTTTGAGCTGAGTTGAGCGATAACTATTCTCTAAGCGATCCACATCGACGCCTACGACATTCTGATATTTACGAACTTCTGTAACCACCTTTACATATTTTTTTTTACGATTTCATTTATTTGCAGGCCCAATCGAATCCACTTTACAGAGCAAAGTTTTCATGTTTATATACATCAGTTATCTTAGAACTAAGGTTAAGGGGATAGAACCGATTACTCGCGGTCGTCTCGAGGTTAATAAGAATTACAATTTTAAGGATGGGAAAATTGGGGTGGAAATTTTGAACAAAGCATAAGGAACAATGGTTTTCTTTTATTTAGAACTTCAAATTACAAAACTAAACGTTTTTAATTAAAAAAACAATCACTCGCTCACACTGTAGAGTTTCCATGAGAAAAGCTCATATGTTTCTCTGACAGCAAATTGTACAAAAAATTGTTCATTAATGGTGAAAAGCCACAAGCGTGGAGTTTATCTGAGAGAACTTCAACAGATACTGAATCAAAAGCCCCCTTTATATCCAAGAATACAGAAGCCATTTGCTCTTTTTTTAGCAAAAGCTAACTTACATATTTTTATGAATAATAGTAATTATTCTATTTTTTTATTTTTCTCTTTACAGGTACGCATTCACTGAAACGCTTATGAAACCAGGATGTCGTTACTATGTTGAGGTGAGAAAACCTTGGGCTGGCTTAATAGTGGTGAATTTCAACTCCAGAAGAATTTCGTTATTTCAAGCTCGATATCAAAGTAAAATCAACCGAGTTAAGTAAGTCTTGTTGGGATTGGCATGTCGAAAAATAATCAACATCGAGTTATTCAGATGGATGTTGGTAATTCGTCGTCCTGTAAATACCCAACAAACCTAAGCAGAAAAAATCATTTCTCTAGATTAAAAAACGTTGGTGGGTGAATCTGTACAGTTAATTTAAGGTTCTGCTACGAGTGATCATTGGACGGTGAACGGGCAATCGGTCATAGTTTTCTTGTGACTCTTGGGTCGTCTGCGTAGGCGCGCATCGCTAGCATAAAGTGAATTGTCTTCTTTTCATTGATTCGTACAATTACCCAGATACTCACATAAACAGGCGCCTTTGTATCGGCGCGTCCTTATTCTCTATTCAGAGAGCGAGTAATGGCGCTATAACCATAAGCTATAAAAGTCTAGGACAAGAGTTAGTGTTCATGTCCCAACCGACAGACAAGCTCTTATGTAAGAAAATGCCCTACACCATTGGCTTTGAAGCCTGGATACAAGTAGGAAACGCCTGTGTTTCAGTCCAGAAAAGTGGATGGGGGCATTGCTGATCATATCCACCATAAGAACCAGGTGTTGTACAAAGTACACGATGGATGAAGAGCCTGTTACACCCAAGGCAGCTCTTCTGGTGCTTTCATTATCTCTACAGTCTATCAAGGAGAGTGTACACTCCAAAAAAATATGAATTTTACAGGAAACGGAATTCCTGTGTGTAAATAGTCGGGGAACGTAAGGAAAAATATAGTGTAAAATTATGTCTCCTAAAACTGTCAAATACGCAATTCGACAAAAGATGTGTTTGATTGAATTTATTTTATCATCTCTTTCAACTCATTCTTATGAGCTAAAGGACGCTTGCATGTGTCGGTCTCAGGGGACAGAAATTTAAATTACATTTTGGTAGTGTGTATGGTCGGAAAATGCAATGCTGTTCTGTCAATCCCAAAAAAATATACGTGAATTTACGAAATTCCACTTTTTAAGGAAATTAAGGCAAAGTAAACTCAGCTCTGAGTTGAGATGAGCGGCGATCTCACGCTTATAGAAACAACGCAGGAATACTCTATTCAGATAATAAAAAGATCGAGGAGTTCAGATATGAATTCGAACTCTAAGGCCAGTCATCCTCTCAAAGCTGACCGTTGCGCTGTACATTATTTGAAACACAGCTTACACAGCATAGCATAGGCCAAGCATACCTTTTGTCCTAACATTGTGTATCCCGATTTTAGTTGTTAATGGAGTGAATTGGAACGGACTCACCAAACCGGATACATTTAGGGACTTCCATACTCTAGGTTTTATCCGACAAGGCTACGACATTGATGAATATTCCACGCGATGATGATCCTGTGCGGTCAATTTATTAGACGGGAGATGAACCACCTTTAAGATACCAAGATCTCAGTTGATACAAGTATTGCGGTGGAATTTTTTTCTAGGTTATCCAAGAACTATCAGGTATAAATGTCATCATATCAATAAGCGTTGATTGAGATCGATGAGCGTGTTATCAGTATAAATGTCATCATATCAATAAGCGAAGCTTTCATTTTTGATAGATGATGACAGGCGATATAATTTCTCATGTTTGGATTTTAGACTTCTAGTTTGTATGAGCTAAGCAAAATAAGGTTATTCTTGGTTTTATAAGATCTTTCTGAAGTGAATGTGTTCATATATATTCATATATTCATTGTTTTGAAAGACTATGGAAACGATGTAAATGCCTGGATGTTTGAAAATCAAAGCTGAAAGTGAAGCTTGAGGTGAAATAATGTTCCGGGTTATACAAGAACTTTCTGGATTTTTTTATTATCATAGTTTTGATAGTTTAGTTTGTTTGTTAATACGTTTGATATGAGCCTGTCAAATACATGAACTAGTTGAAAAATAAAAAAATTCGTGGAACTTGTGCTTGTTGGATAGTTTCCTGAGGTATTCTCCGGAGAGTCGGTCTCCAAGAAAACCGAATCTCCGTGTGTTGATTTCCTCAAACGAACCGTCAAAAAGTGGGATTGCATCGGAAAAGTAGCATAGCCGTTTGTACAGAAAGTCAAACAACTGTTGATATGGTATGTCGAGCTCTTAGCTGTATTATGTCAGCATTTTTTTTTTAAATGGACGTATTATACATTGGCATTATCATAATTAAATTAACGCAGCACAGTAGACCTGGACATATTAGTAAATGACAAGAAATGTGACGCATTTAAATCAGCTTCCTGGATTCTTTCAATAATTGGCTGCGTACGTGTATACTACACTAGACTGGATGCTATAAATTCCTGGACGACCACAGAGCAAAACTAAAACAAGTGTTGATGTGGAAGGTTGGTCTCGGTTGCCTAAGTACATGTTGAAGTAAAGGTTGTTACAGGTTACTAACTACTAACGGAAACTACGTCCGACAGCAACTGACTCTCTCTTTGTTTGACTTGAACAATAAAAATAAAAATGATAGTTCTCATAGTCCTAAACTAATAGTCCTTATTGAAAGCGGGTTGGATGAATCGATCAGCAACATCACCGTATTACCGATAATACGTATACACGGTATTATAAAGAGTCTCCTTCCAACAACAAGATTGAACAATTGGTAAAAAAACGCGAGCTATCGAAGAAGAGGATTCTCCAAATAGTTGATAGGCGAGACCGCTTCCAGAATGCACATACTCTTAGCGAGGGGGAAATGGCGTTTCCACTCTCCCCATCCGATTTTCTTTAATAGGGTTCCCGGATGGTCCCTCCCATATCACGATTATATGAATTTATATGTAATAGAATCTAATATAAAGGGGAAAGTGCTCTAATGGTGCCCTATGGTTCCAGAATTCAGCCTATCGTTAAAAATTGCCAATCTTTAATTTTTCTTCATGTTGATATGTCACTGAGACAATACTACTGTATATTTTTGATTTTCAGGTTAAAAATATTGAATTAATATTTACTTCGAATGACAATTTACTTCGAAAAGAAAAAAATAGATCCATAGACCCACATAAGAGCACCTTCCCTTATTGTCAAAATTATATCTGAGATTCACTTTGTTACAGAAAAGCAAAATTAAGTATATGTTATTATCCTAGTATCTTCATAAGTCCTGGGAAAGCTGAAAAATTGAATAGATCATTCTAATAAAAATACGATAAAAATTATATGATTTTCTTCTAAAGTGCAACAGACTATTCTATAACATATGAGATGTGTGATGTGATAGCAAGCCACCATTAGTGCAGGATTTGCCATGGCGTACAGTTCCTCCTAATGACAAGGTCAAACTGAACATGCCTGTAATCGTCACTATTCCGTTGTATGAAATGGCACTCACTCGTAACCCACGGAAAGGATAGAGAATCTCCTTCCAACGAAACGCTCTTATTACAGGAAATGAACAGTAGCAATATACATTAGAATTTCCGAACAGATTGTTCTATAACACATGTTGTCAAAAGTTTTCTTTATACCATCAAAGATATCAATTGGAATGATCAAAAAGCCCGGTTTGATGATTTCTGAAATAATAGTTCAGTTAGAAAGTTCAGAAGTGTAATTTTAAAGTAAATGTTATGCTGGCATGCTTAAAAACAAATTCAGCCTTCAATGCTTGTTATGCGGCCCCATGGTTTTGGATAGCGAAGATGATCCCAGAGCGTGAAAGTTATTAATTAAATGAAACTGGAAATTATCCAATTGTCAAATTGACAATATTACCATGTTTCAGCTGGCAATCTTTTGTGATCATATGACTCTGAAGCGTGAGGTTGAAAATTGTGGAAACTAGAGGTCGGTTGCACCCTACTTCCAGGTTGTCAACTGACCAATTGAAGCCCTCAAAAAAAAACTATAATCCTCTCCATAAACAGAGTTCTTGGATGACAAAGAAGAATTATTGCAAACCAATACATCAGTTTACTCAGAGCTCTGTACCTCTACATCTCTCCTGACGTTTGTAGATGTTAGGACCTCAATTTCAGACATTTATTGAATGGGGGCGACCTCGGTGTAGTGGTTGACATCCATACCTATCACGACAAATTCACGAGTTCGGATCTCACCAAACGAGTTCGGACAAGTTACGAAAAAACGGGAGATGAACCACCTCTGCACTATGGTCCGAATGGATAAATTTCACGACAAAAATCGATAACTCGAAAACCATTAACTTTAGACAGATGGTGTCTTCGAGAGATTTAATTTTTAAAATAAGATCTATCTTTTGGTTTGAGTTGTGACTTGGGTGGTCCTTTAATGTTCATAATAAAAATTTCAACTTTTTATTATTATGATTTAGAGGATTTTTTGCTTCAACAGAATTGTAGATATTTTAGTTTTACGAAACTTTGCTGAATATTTTTTTATTCTATCTCATCTACGTATCGTTTTATAACAGTTTTTCTAACTCTCCTTAGGGTGAGACTTAAAAAAACAGTTTGTTTGCTGTAACTTTTTTATTTCAATTTGAATTTGAAAACTCTGCATAGATGACTTTTATGGTATAAAATGACGCACATTTTGAAGATACAAGATAGTTGCTAGTTATTGTATTAGAAAAGTTGTAGGGGTTGAAGTGTAAAAATATATACGTCGCACGTAATGTGATTGTGATCGATGCCATCATGATCTGCACAGTCGCTGATGACACTGTACCGGCGAACTTATTCAGTTTTCGCTTGGCAATTGCCCAATATTTTTAAATCGGTCTGAACTCAAGGCAATTCGGAGGATTAATCTCTTTGGCGACGAAATTAACATTGTTTGCAGCATACCATTCTAGTACCTCCTTAGAGTAGTGGCAGCTGACTAGATCCGGCCAAAACATAACGTTGGTCTTGTATTGCCGATTGAACGGTAAAATCCTCTTTTTCAGACACTTTTTAATGTAAACCTTCGCCATCATTGTGTGATATAAAGGGCGATACGGTCAAAATTTGGTCAATATCAACTTGACGTATTTCTTTCAATTTTGCATTTAAAAAACCTGAACACCCCTCATTTTGAAGGTGTGTGTGTGTAGAATGTTGCTCCTATTTTGATTTTGGAATTCACTCTTCAGTTGTCAAAATGCCGTCCAAGCAAGAAGAGCAGCGTATCAAAATTTTGCTCGCGCATCGTGAAAATCCGAGCTACTCGCACGCAAAGTTGGCAAAATCGCTAAAAGTTGCCAAATCAACCGTTACAAATGTAATTAAAGTGTTTGGGGAACGTTTGTCGACAGCCAGGAAGTCTGGATCGGGGAAATCGAAAACCGGAAGCCGCTGAGACGACAAAGAGAGTTGCCGGTAGTTTCAAGCGAAACCCTAACCTATCTCTCCGAGATGCCGCAAATAAGCTGGGTGTATCGTCTACAACCGTGCATCAAGCCAAAAACGAGCCGGACTATCGACTTACAAGAAGGTAGTGACTCCAAATCGCGATGATAAACAAAATACGACGGCCAAAGCGCGATCCCGGAGGCTGTAACGACGATGCTGACGAAGTTTGACTGCGTGGTAATGGACGACGAAACCTACGTCAAAGCCGACTACAAGCAGCTTCCGGGACAGGAGTTTTATACGGCAAAAGGAAGGGAAAGGTAGCAGATATTTTCAAGCACACGAAACTGTCAAAGTTCGCAAATAAATATCTGGTTTGGCAAGCCATCTGTACCTGTGGCTTGAAAAGCAGCATTTTCATAGCTTCCGGGACTGTCAACCAAGAAATTTACGTGAAAGAGTGCTTGAATAAACGTCTGCTGCCTTTCCTGAAGAAACACGGTTGTTCCGTACTGTTTTGGCTGGATTTGGCATCTTGCCATTACGGTAAAAAGGCCATGGAGTGGTACGCCGCCAACAACGTGCAGGTGGTTCCCAAGGACAAGAACCCTCCCAACACGCCAGAGCTCCGCCCAATTGAGAAATACTGGGCTATTGTCAAGCGGAACCTAAAGAAGACCAAAAAAACTGCTAAAGACGAGCAGCAGTTCAAGGCAAACTGGCTTTCTGCGGCGAAGAAGGCGGACAAGGTGGCTATACAAAATCTGATGGCAGGGGTCAGGCGTAAGGCCCGGCAATTCGGATTTGGAAAAGCGGAAGCCTAACTGAATATTTTTCCTGAATTTTATACTAATTGAACTTGAAAAAGAAATTTAATTTGATTTTTTAAATAAACGATTTCACCGATTTACACGCGTTTTCCCTCGACCAAATTTTGACCGTATCACCCTTTATGATGAAAACGTTGGTTTTAAGGCCACAACAGCAAATTCCTTGCCAAATCATTAGATTCCGAGCAAACTTATTAACAAAAACAAATTTATAACTGGAAGGGACATCCCCACGACCAGTTGCCAGGTAAAATTTGCGTCCAGGGATTTGTTTATAATCAATTTTGACATATGTTTCGTCATCCATTAAAACACAGCCATCAAATTTCGTCAAAACTCGTTCGTACAGTAATTGTGTTCGGTTTTTGGCCACTAAATTTTGTTTCAGGGACCGATTCGGATGTTTCCTGGCACACAAAGATTTATATCCTTCTCTTCAAAAGATGTTATGCACGGTGGAAAAGTTGGAACCGTGTTTCTTTGCCAAATCACGTATGGAGACACCTTTGTCCCTAGTGCCACTTTTATAATAGATTCGCTGTGCTCTATCCACACTTAGAGTATCCTTGCAACGTTTAATAACAAGACACACCCTTGACTTTGGGAATTTCAACACTTTAGCTATTTTTGAGGCAGATCACGAAGGATTCTCTAGATGTTTGTGCACAATTAATTTTCTTTTCTCAAGTTCCATGATCCGTAATTTCGAGATGCGTCGATCAATCGAGAAAAACTTTTCACCAATTTCTTTGTCAATGAAACATCAACAAATGCCTGTCAAACGTTTTTGGTTCCAACCACCAGGGACGCGGTGGTGTATTAAACCGTGCGTCCAGATTTATTTTGAATCGAGCTTTAATGCGAATTCAGATTTTCATACCGTCGAGTTACCGAATGGTCATTAGTGATTATCATTTAAGTATTAAAGTAGTTTTCTATGATCAGTGAAATGTTCTGTCAGATGAAGGCATAACTTACAATGCAATGTCTAATGAAATTATACAAAACTTAGAAGATAAGATGAACTTGTATTAACTTTTTTAAAGGCCGACAATATATCAATATTCTTCTTATTTTTCCGTCCTTATACATTTAGTTTTTCGACAATTAAAAGTTCAGAATAATAATCTTTGTAGATTAATAACTTTGTAACGAACAAATGAATAATGTAAGCGAACGCTGCGTACTCATACCTATGTTGATAAATAACGGAGTTTTCTTCTCAACAACCAATTTTACTTCGAACGTGATTCGCACCTTATTACGTTGAAGAAAAACAAACATGTTTAATTACTGACAGTGACTTCAATCGAGCGCACCCTATTAAAATAACACGAAACTACTGAAGATAAGTTCCCATCTGACTTGATGCGGTTAAATCAATCAAATGTCCATTTCTCCATCAGAAAACAATTAATCACTACCCTGCTGATGTCTTGCTCGCCTTGTTTTCAGCACCTCATTTTCACGCCAACAATTAAGTTGTTTGTTTTATAAATGGTTGCGTCCACCGGTGGCCGGCCCACCACAACTGGCGAGCACCTACTAAAACCATCGACAGCTGCCGGCAGAAGTAAAAACCCACATTTAGGTAGTTATTTTTTTTCTCAACATCAAAACAGCAACAGCTCAGTTGTAAAAAGCGAAAATTAGCAACAATTATTACATGGCCGCTAATGAAAAGGAATGCAAAATGAACATCGACTACAATGGGGGAAAACAAACATTTAGCTAAGCGGAGGTTTTTTTCCTCCAGCACCAACAACTTGTATATCAAAGGAATGAAAAAATGAAACTTCAAAATAAGCTGAAACATATAAACAAGGCTGTTGTGCGCCGTCCGGTAGCTTATATCATTTAGATTTTAACAAGACAATTAACTGGCAACCGAAATGTATCAAATTGTAAATTCCTACATCTATTTGACTGAAGCAATCTCGTTTCGTTTTATGTTCAATTGTCTTCGTAGTTACAAGTTGCTACAACTCTATAAAATGAGCTGATGACACCACGAGATTCCAGATCTGAGATTGGATGGCGTCTATACAGCTGAAGACAGTTGCTAATGCCGGGTGCACTATGTAGATGGATGCAGTGAATTTTCTCTTGCTCCATGGCAGTCTCGTAGCAACGAACGAAGCAGTAGGATAATTGAAGTGTTCATTAGGCAGATTGAAGTTTTGCCATTCATTTGCTTTGATGGGTGGAATGGATTGTATGCAAAGTTGCAAATTTCGGTTGATTCGATTTACGTAGACGGAATGGCTTCCTGCGGATGGAACAAGTCGAAATGCTTCCATTTACTGAGAAACAATGGTCGATGTAAATGAATGATCCATTTGATGAGCGTTTTTACCAGAACTTTCGATCATTATCGGTGCTAAGCTCGCATTGTTGGCTTTCGGTTGCTGGAAATGGGATCAGCAAACAACAGTCACTACTCCTCGGAGCAAATATCCCAAATTTACCGATTCATTAGAGTAGTGTTGATTTGTCTCTTTCACGTCCCATTACTGTTTGCTCGACCGATGGGTGCTCTTGATACTTTTGGGTGGCAACCAACAGAAAGAAGACCAACAGAAGAGTGTTCCATTTCCCCATCTCATCGTGTGCGGTTTGCTAGTGTGTCATGCAAGCCTTTCGCCTCTTAGTCGGTTCGTGCGGTAACATTAGCACACGGTTCTTCTGTACAACTAAGTAATGAATATTAGAGGTAAAATGTGACCAAACACGCCATCCCTAGGGCTTCTCGCGTGTATCTATTCCGGTGGATGTGACTTCTGTGCACTTCAGTAGCTTTCTCTATCGATTGCTTGACAGGAGGAAAGTTGGTTGGTGGCGTGAGATTTATGGAGGGCTGAGTATTTTTCTGATGGAATTAATCAGTATTATTTAGTCATTAGTTTGTCTGTTTGGAAACATAGATGGAATTCTAACGTTCTAGGATATTGTTTGTGTGCTGTTAGATAGTTAGTGAACCATTTAAGTACACAGAGAAACATGAAACCTTTATATAGCATGGCTTCATTATCATGCGTATAAAATAAATGCTCATATTGCATTTTGGGCAGCGTCGATTTCACTGAGATGGATTGCATGAGTCTCACGGATCTCAAATGGCATTTTGGTGATTATGGATTGAGGATATCTTTCGCTTTGAACATTTTCCCGACTTCTATCAGTAAGGTAAGAGTGTAAAAGTAGTTGGAAGAGGTAGAATGTAGATGTAGAAGGGTTGGAAAACGCCGGATTTCACAAGACTTCGAACATTTAATGATCTTCCCAAAAGAAAAACGAACTTCTATAATATTATTTAAATGGGAAGTGTCCAACACTTCCAATTGCTTGTTGCGCTCGGACTAACTGTCTTGCTCGCTGCGCACAACTCACTTCTTGTTCCTGATGGGTTCTAACCACACACAATTTTTGCGGGATCTGGCATACTTACAACGCCCACTGTACCCTTCTAGCTTTAGCTACTGTCTAGAAACTGTATTTACCATAGAGTTGCGCCAGCTCGTGGTTCATTCTTCGCCTCCAAACGCTGTTTTCAGATACTCTGCTAAGGATGGCATTGAATTGAGCAATATTTGAGGAGCTTGAGTCTATCGAGAAGTGAGGGAAAAGAAACCGAACTTACGTTTGCATTTATAAAAATGAACAAAAATTGCCGATTTTTCATGGGTTTACCGTCACCCGCTCTGACAAAACTACCCATGCAGCATCCATCATAGTAACTCATTAGTCAGCAGACAGAGTTAGAGGTTAGAGTTCAACTGGTATTTCAAAAACAGTGAAGCAACTCCGATCAGAAGTGTTCGCGATCAAAGAACGGAACGCTGTCGCGTCGAAAACGGACATTGTGTGGCACTTTGTGGACGCCGGATACGCCCGTTACGGCATCTACAACATCTTGGCCCTATTAGAAAACAATCAGAACATCGAAAGAAAGCCTACTGTTCCGGACGGCCGGCGACCCTGAGCGACAAGGCGACGTGGCGGTGGTAATGGTTCACGAGACCTATCTCACCCTGGATGGCAACGGCTGGCAGAGCACTTCGTATTTTACTTCCCCCACAAAGGAAGTGAGTTCCGAGGCGAAGCTCATTTCTCACACCAAGTTCCCCAAAAGGTGCTGCTGTGGTCAGCGAGAAGGGAATATCAAAGCCGTGAACGGGAAATTTATAGTACAAAATGCCTGTCAGAAGATGCGTCGTTCACCAAGAAATACCATAAGGGCGAAGACGCGGTGTTCTGGCCGGATCTGGCGTCGGCCCACTACTTGAAGCGATCGTTGGAAGAGATGGAGCGGCTGTGTATCGATGTGGTATCCAAGTCGGCGAACCCGCTCAACGTCCCCCACCTGCATCTCATCGATAATTTCTGGGCCAACCTGAAGCGAAAGATCCATTCCAACAATTTTGTCGCGAAAACTGAGGAGGAATTGATTTATAAAACATAGAAAGAACTTAGAAAACTGCCCACACGCATGTTTGCGTCCGCCATGGTGAATGTTCCGGTTAACTGCCGGAAGGCCGCTCGCAGGGTCGTAGATTTTTTTGCAAGTAAGCTTAAATAATTACCTTCCATGAGAAATTTATCAAAAATAATTAGCTGTCTAGCTTTTTTTATCACCATCTGAAAAAAGTCAATTTTTTTAAATGCAAACGTTAAAGTGAAAAGAAGAGCAGCTAAAGCAAGAACGGGAGATGCGTGAGCTAGAACTTCTGTTTCAACATGAATGGAGGAGTAGCAAAAACCGAAGCAAAAGGCGACACAGTGGTTGGACGGGTAAGTTGGGCAGATAGTCAGAAAACCGCCAGCCGCTGATTTTCGAGAAGTGTATTCTAAAGGAGAAGATTCCCTTGAAGTGAGAGCGAACTCGAGCAAGCCAAAGCCGATGAAGAAAGCGGAAATGATTGCCGAAACCGATACGGAGTCAAACGACGAGAGCGAAAATAATGAATCGTTGGAAGATCAGTCGAGAAGTAGTTGTCGTAGCAATGTCCACTGTAGTAGAGTTGGTGGTGGGCCGCGTTGGCAGGGTTTCGAGGCTGGCTTGCAGAAAAGCAGGTTCGCAACATCTCCCTAAGGGGTGATTCGTAAAAAGTAGTTTAAAACTTTAATTGATCCGAACACGAGGTACACAAACTACTCTATCACCTCGAAATCATCTCCGTCGATAATCATACTACTGCCTGTGCGAGCTCTATCGTGCTCGGTTCCTCCTGCCAGCAGATACTTAGTCTTTGACGTAATATATGACGAATATTCGTTTTAATCCAACCCTTTCAGCTTGACGATCGAGCCTGGTGTAATGCTCAGTAATCACCTGGAACGTTCTTCCAGCAATTTCTTTCGTCAGCGAAGCAAATGAATTGACTGGATCTATTGAATATTCACATAGAAGGGTCATGATCTGTAAACAAAATGAAATGAAATGTAATAGATATTTGATTGAAATGTGGTAGTTGTTTTCAGTAAAGCTTGAAATTGTTTAAATATTGTTGACAGAATACTTAATTATGTTCTGTTCTGTAATTATACCTCAAGTATGGCAAAACAAGGTCATTCAACAGAAAAATAATTTTCCGTGTAGAATTCGCTACTATACCCCCTGAAATGACTGCTTTGACGTTTCATTGTTTACATTCGCCAAAAAGCTCTGATGCAAATTGAAAAGGTCGACGCGTAATATATTGTTAAAAACATTATTGGTTGTGGAGCCCAATAGCATCCTTACTGTTTGTTCAAATCGGTTCAAAGAAAAAATCGAAACTAATATTTAAATATTTTACCAGACGCCACTAGAGAATTCAGCTTATCGTTTACCATACTTCCAATAAAAACAAGTATCGCGTCAACACATTCTAAACCCTTTCCTTATTTGACCTGCATTGGGGTGGGACCGGTGCCGGTATTACTTAGTTTAAGATCATAAGTTTTTACACATTTTTTAATTCCTTTATCATCGAGATTTTCAGCCCTCGGCTGGTTCATCTCCTGCCATGGTCACTCAAATACCTTTTGGGTATTTTCGTAACTTGTTGAGTCTGTGTAATAGCAGTTAGTCTGGCAATAACAGAGTAACAACCTCAGGCGGTCAATCATGATGCATTATTGTTTAACCAAATTTTGATCGGAACACCCTTCAATGCCTCGAAGGCAAAACAGAGTGTGAAGAAGACAAATTCACCCCTTTTTCATAGGTTCAGATCGAAGGTGATGTTGGATGTTGGCCGACAGTTCGGTGAAATTTTTTCTTCAAAATTAACTGACTGTCATAAGAAATACAAGGCCAAATTATATAGCCAATATGGATCAGTGGGAAGTGATCCTGTAATTTGGGGACGACTTCTGTGTACAGCGGAAAATCCACTGGCCTCAACCTGGCTGGAAAGGTACGATAAACATCTAAACTTAAAAAGAATTAAATTGAGCTGATGTACTAGGTTCTTCAAGAATAACTAACTATTCATAGAGAATCCGAGACGAATTTCTGGAGTTTAAATGGAACAGGAAAACAATGAAAAGTGTTGCAATGAACGGATCAACCTCCACGATTATGTTATGCATTTATAAACATTGAACAGGTTACAGTTTCATTTCTAGAAGCTTTATTTCAGGGAGCTTGTGCATGATGTTAAACATTGAATTCTATGATTATTCAAATTTCAAGATTACTGGAGTACAAAAATAGCCACAAGCATTGCTGCCACGAATTTTGAAAAAAAAATTGCACATTCCCTACTTTAATAGGATTTTTACTGTACTCCAGCATACAAGTTTGCGTGCTTTACCTCGTAAAATATTTGTAATTCTTTAGATTTGTATCTTCAAAAATTCAAAGTGGCCAAATCGGTCATCATGGCGTGCATTTTTCCTTCACCTTAATTCAAGAATATAGTACTTAATGCAAGAATATACACCTTTTTTTTCGTGCTCCACCTGACACTAGGTAACCAAAACAATAGACACCGCGGAAATACCCGATAACAAAATAGTGCTCAACAAAGTAATCTATGCTAATCTAATTTAAACTTACGATTGAAGGATTCCGTGAAACTAAAGTCCGTAGAAGCATTTCATGCCTTCTGGCAAATTTATGGATCTAATGATTTCTGAACTCATCAGTTTTGTACCAACCGGGGGAGATTTGGTCCTATACCGAATGATTTCTTTATCTCCAATCCGCTTAACCAATCGCAATGTTTTGTGATATAGTGGACGGATTATTATTATTAGAAATCACTCAATGCAGACGTTTTCCAAATAAGGTAGATCACCTCATGCCAACATGCTTAGGGGAGAATTGGATGATTTAATGAGCTACGTCCCCCGCATGTAAGCTGATTGATGAACAAAAAATAAATTATTTTTCTCTTTTCACACACAGTCTAAAATACAGAAAAAAATCAGCTATGCTTTTGGTTGACCGAATTCGAAATACCGAATTTTAAGGTAAACTCGTGCCTTCAGATTATGTACAGCTTTGTTCCACTTTTTTCGATGCAGAGCGCCAGATAGGATCAAACTGATTTGCGGTTTGAACTGTTTTTTGGGTTTTATTCGGGTTCCGCTCAACGATGGTCCCCTATTTTTTCGATTGAGCATGTTAGACGGGTTATTGTCCTTGGTCATCACCTGCACGATGTTGGTGGTGTACTACTCTATGGCATTTTTTCCGCAATGAAAGGATACGAAAAACCGCCAAGACAGCACGGAATTATTATGTTGCTTCAGGGATAAAGCTCCTGCTTCGGAAGCTGATTGAGTTCTGATTTGACGAAGGTTTCATCGTTCAACACCACGCAATTGAACTTCGTCAGCACTGTAGTATGGATTATGTAACACAGAAAAAAAATCTGAATTTTCATTGTGATGTAAAAATCAGAGCATGTAAAATTGTCTCTCCTTCCACACGAAGTAGCCACTTGCATGAAACAGTTGTAACGAAGACGAACTTTTGTATACAATATTTTCGGAAATAAATGGAATGTCCCAGAACTTTACACGATTTATAATGTTAGCTTGTACGTTTTGTGACGCTCCATTTATGTGCATGATAAAGAACAGAAATTCAGGCTACTTTTTCGAGCTGTGTATGAGGTATGATATGTGCTACTAGCCATTGTAGCACGGAAACTAAGTCCAACAGAAATGGGCTCTCCTTTCTGTTAGACTTGATTAAGCTGTAATAACCACTGTTTATTCGAATCATGCCATTGTATGAAGGCCCAAAAACGGGTTGGGTAGATCGGCAACATCATTTATACGTATCTACATGGATATAAAGAATCTCCTTCGAACAACAAGATGGAAAAATTGGTTAAAAGAGCAAGACATTTAACATGAGGATGCCCCAATGGGCGGGGAGAAGAGCCTGCCCTCGATTCACAAACTGTTAGAAATGAGGAGTTTGCATTCTCACTCTCCCTATCCAGAGTTCTTCAATCGGGTGCCCTGATGGTCCCTCCCATTCCCATGAAATACTTATATTATAGTGTATATTTTTCGTATATGAAAAATACTATTAACATTCGTATCTTTTATATACGATCTTCATTCGGTTGATCCTGAAATGCAAGAAATGCTGTAAAGTGTTAAAGTGTAAAATTATGTCGTTCCGCGCTTAAGCACGTTTTCGTTCATTTTCAATTCCCCAAAATCTTGATGTTTGTTAAATCTATTGAGCACACAGCATTGCATGTATCACATCAGCTCAGATTTACTAAAATGTCCATTTGCAAACCGAGTACTGTCGTATAGATTATATCGCAAAAAAGGGGAAAAAAATGACAACGCTTATGATGCGCTTACACATACACGCGTAAGACTATCGGTCTGAACCTACCTTCGGCGCATTCATCTGTCAACAACTTGATCAGCTCCTGAACTTTCGGTAAACAGTGATCGTTTTCGAGATGCCGCGAATTGAAAAGAGTGTTATGATTCAAGTGTTGGCCACGTGGCTTCGTGAGAAGCATGTCTCGATGAAAATAATAGCGAAACGTTTAGGAATTCGTCACGACAGCGTAAAATCTATCACCAACACTTACGGGGATCACTACTCATTCGATGAGCTGCTAAGAAGATGAAGGAATCTCGGCCCAGCTAATCCGAAATGGGATCGAAAGGTAGTCATCTTTCGGAACAGATCGATGTTGATTCGTGATTTGGCCAGAAATGCTGGTACCTCCGTCGCAACAACCTGAAGACTTATAAGAAGCAAAAATTAGAAAAAGAAAGTGCTGGGCAAAAATCCAGAGCAAAAAATATAACCAGACAGTTATGCAGCCGACAGTTTAACTACTTTTTGATCGATGTCGTAACATATGTGAAAAAGGACTCCAGAACGCTTTCAGGACCGCAATTGTACACCAAAGTCATCGGCGAAGATGTGAGCATCTCCGAAGGGTCGTTCCAGGTGGAAACTTTTGGCCAGAAGGTTCTCGTATGGCTGGCAATTACGCCAAAACCAAGGAAAAGTGTTGCAAGAAAACAATAGAAGATTTCACAACGAATTGGTCTGCAGCTTCCAGAAAAGGTGACAAAACTACTGTTCAAAACCTAATGAGTGGAGTAAAATGCAAAATCTGCCAATTAGGGTGGCTTTCATTAAATTTGTTGCTTAACAAAGACAGCAAGATTGAAATTAATGATACATTTGTTTTATTTTTTTTTGCTTTTTATTAATTTGATATGAAACAAAATGTGTTGCCAGTTTGTATTCGGTACAGTCCTTATACAGATGACGATCCCGGCAATGTGGCATCAGAAGATTGCATCCAGAGTAAGTTCACATTTGCTTCCACCAGGAGATTTATTGGCCGGCTTTGTTCAGATTGCGGCTGTTACCATTTTTGCGCAATTGTTTCCCGGCATTCTTACAACATGTCCAGCCGATTGTGCAATATTTGCCATCGAGCTTATGAGAGTTTCCAGGTGAAATGACCTGGAAATGTGGAAAATTATTATCGATATTTATTCATTTGAATGGAACCTTGCATACGCGTTTGGCTTAGGGCACTGAGCATTTTCCGCGCTAAGATAGATTTTTGTGACCCAAAAGTCAGTTTTAAAAAGGGCGTAAGCATTTTGAATAGCACTTAAATTAATAATTTGTAGCTCGAAAGCTTTTGGTTGTACAAAAAAACTGTCTAAGAACAAGTTGTGGTCCTATGAGTGAAGGTTGTGAAAAAAATATACACTGAAAAAAAAATGTTTTCGGAAAAAACGCCGAAAATTAACATTTAAATTTAAATATATCTAAAAAAAAACGTTTTTTTTTAGTTTTCAATCTTAATATTTGCGGGAATAAACGTATTCTGATGATATAATCTTTCAGCTTCTAATGATGACCTTCGTAAGAGCATCCGTTCCCGAGATATTTGCAATTTAATTTTATCATACTCGAATAATTTTCGAAATTACGACCTTTTCATAAATTATTCGTGTTTCTCCAGTTATAGCAAAACGTTTTTTGAAATGTTTGTAAAGTTTCTTACAACTCTCTTTTTGATAGCAAAACGATCTGATGAACGGTTCAAAAGATATGGGGTAAAATGGTTCAAACAGTGTTATTAAAATTTTCGTTTAAAATATACCTATTTTGCTTCTTATTGTATACTTTATACATTGTGTGTAAAAACCTTTTTTGGAGAAAACTTCATGGTGGAGAGATCTGATGAGAAAAAAGTGTCTCTAAGCTCAACTTTTAAAGCATTTTTAAAATCTCACCAATTTGCCAAAATGATCGTGTTTTGATGTTGTAGTATATCCAGCAGAAAATACGGTTTTTTCATAAATTATTCACGGTTCTCCAGCATCACAAAATCAGTGGAAAAAACTTACTTTCGTGGGTAAAACGTGTAAAGAGACACTTGAAGTTGGTCGGTAGGTCATTTCGTCTGGAAACGCTTCTATGGTCTATTCCTAGCCTCACGTTGTTTGAAGACTTCAAGAAATGTTTGCAGGTTCTCTTAGAGCATTGTCCACATCTAATGCCAGTGGACCGGTCTTATCAGTATCATTTAGATGGTAAACTTTGTACTGAGTGTAAAGTTTTCCAGACCTTAGGATCTTGGGGTCTTAGTGTCATAATAAGCATGAATTTCAGTAATAAAGGGTGTCCCACATCAAATTGCATCACGGATATACTGCTGTAGGAAATTACCTAGTTCACCGATCCTTTTCAAACTTGCAGACAAAATAATTTAACCCATAAGTAAACTTTTGGCATATTTATTTCATTGAACTTCAATGCCATAACCGTACGCTCGCATCTTACGGTTAACACCACTCATTAGGTTCTGTACAATATCTGGCTACAGCTTCTTCTGTACGGATAGTCACTTTTTCTTCATGTCTTCCTCAGATTTGACCTCATTGTGATGCTTCCGTAGTGCCTGCTTCAGAATAGCCCAGTATTTTTCGATGGGCCTTAGCTCCGATGCGTTGAGGGTTATATGCTTGGGTACGAAAGTGAACGGGGTCTTCGTACCACTCCAGGGTAACATTTGAATAGTGACACGAAGCTAGATCCGGCCAGAAGATCGTAGGGCCCTTGTGTTGCTTCAACACGGGGAAGGAAATGTTTCGCGACGTTTGTTTTTGGTTGACGCCATTTTTTCCAATTTTCGAAAAACTGACAGCGATAAAAATACAAAAAAAAACACTCTAAACTACTTCTACCCAAATTTTCAAGAGAAAAAAAACCAATGGGTAATTTTCTACAGCGTTTTTCCGTGATGCAATTTGATGTAGGACGCCCTTCAATCCGACTCTGGATTTCTCAACATCATCTGTTGTCCACCGTCTCAAGTTATCCAAGCTACACATACTCACCCACCTCCTCGAATCAACTTAGTAGATTATTAGGATTAACTGGATTGTTGTATAATCTACCCGCATGTTACAATGGCTGTGCAAATGCTGTGAACAAATGTAACTTTTTTCAAGCTCTAGTTTGCTTCTATTTCTGTTTGTATTTTAAACTTATTCACATCATAAGTTTCTATTTAAAGCTTAAATTGCTAGCCTGAAAGTTTGTTGGCTTCCCTGGGATTCAAGTATAATCATGCTTGCAACACAAAAATAGTTCATTATGTTCTTAATCCGTTTCTCGAGTCCATAAACAGAGACCTTGGAAAATATTATGGTTTACTTTTTCAATCACAATGCACACATTGTATCGATATTAGTACCAGGCAGAAAATGCAGAAATGTTCTGTTCCATGCCTTGTTGAAACCGCACATACCGTCATACTTCTGGCGGCCTCCAGCACAGAGAGGAAACTTTTTCAATAAATTTTCCTCCTTTTCCGACGTCCTTTATCGCATCCGATATGCCGTTCTTGGCAGTATCAGTTCCATATGTTTTCACGCTCTCCAGATGACGGGGGTTGGAGGACGAAAAACTATTACTCGAACGAAAAGTTCCGCTACATCAGATTATAAATGAACATCACATCGTAACCCGGGAATGTTTCGTACGTGACCTTGGAAGAAGCGCAATTCTGGAAAAGGATCACGTGTTGGTTCTTTAAAACTGCTTGAAACATATAATATCTGTTGTCACTTCCAACCTCGGAGGATCATAAAAAAGAGGAACAAATCTTCACCGGTCGTCTTCGAAAGTGGATTGCAACTCTCTGCTGCTGTGGCAATCTGGATGTTCTTTAAAACGGTCGCAGCTAGTTGACTTGCTAGGCGGCCCCCGCAAACAAACCAGTGCTGATTTAGCGCGGCGATAAAATTATACGACCGGGTTTTTTTCCCGAGCTGCCGTCTCTTAATTGCACAGTTCATCTTCGTCAATTCAAACGTGTGCCGTTGGATTTCGTGCTTGAGGGTGGAAAAACGTTTTCGGTATGCGACATATCGTAGGCATAGAATTGGACTCCGTTGAAATCCTTGGATATGGAATGCACTTGGAAAAGATTAGATTAGGCTTCGTTGTTGCACTGATCTTATTGATAACGTTTATAAGTTAATCTCTCTAGAATTCGTGTATGGAATTTTCTTAAAATATGTTTCAAGTAAGCAATTTCAAATAACTTCCGAAGCAATCTCAAATAACTTCCGAAGCAATACACATTTCATAACCAATTGTTGAAACACACAAGCTGGCGACCCCTTTCCTGCTGGTTTGTGGTGTGGCGCAACAATTTTCATCAACAAACTAATACCGTTAGTCATAAGGAGAGAATCCCCGTTGCTATCAATTGAAGGGCAATTCATCTTCTCGGACGGCGCAAGATACTCCCGTCGATGCAATCATCATCATCATCATTATGAACCCCACCGTGTGGCCGTGTGGTACTGTTTTTAGGTTACGGTGCTTGGCGTGAGTTGGCGAGTGTTTGAGTTCGGCACCGGCCGGGGTGACAATCTGGATCAATGCCAAGTGTTGAAAAAATTGTGCGACTAGCAGCGGAGATTATGTTGCCCAATTTCTCGACAGCCGGCCGTTCGGTCGATTATTTTTAACCTCGGTGAATCCGCCGTCAATGTTGTGTGAGCAGATTTTCAGAAAGAGTTAAGACAAATTATGCTATCAGGCCGGCTGCGGGGAACGGTTTTTCTGTTTTGATCATGAATTTTTAAGAACACCCAACCACGGAGTGAAAATCTATTTCACAGTGTTTTTCGTAAATGAAATGGGGCGAACAAGTTGATGGATGTGCAACATCAAAACGCTCTAGCTTGGTGGATGAATATGGAATTTATATGCCATCTCCGAACGACCCCAAATAAATCTACCGCTGCTACCACCCACTTGGAAAGGTCATAAGGGACAGGTTGTATTAAAAATGTATTTTCTGGTTGGAGTTATTGTTATTGTTGGCCGTATGTCAATCAAGCCATGGAACGTGCCCGCTTCAAGCGGAAAGCCAAAAGCACTCTGGCAGACCAAACCAACTGCGGTGGATTAGAAAATTTTCATTTGTTCTAGCTTCGACGATCATCCAGCAGAGTGGAAGTACATATTTGAGTTCATATGACGTATTGCTTGCGCGTTCATTTATCAGAACGTCTATGTCTTTGACAGGTTTGTGTCGTTTGCCAATGCACCTTCTAGCTGTCGGCTCATAGAAAAATCGAGACAAGCCGTCAGGAAAATCGATATTCCAATTTTCACCAACGACGGGTGACTATGTTCTCGCAAATAGCGTCGTGGAGGTCTCATATGGATTGTCACGCTATCCATGTGGAGGCGTACATATGCATAGAAAAGCAACTGACTTGCCTGTCAATGGGATTAAAAATTCATGTTTTTGCCTGCCGGCGACAGTTTTTGTGCATTCTTTTGTTTTAGCTTTTTTCCATCCCGCGAGGGTTCGAGATCAGACCTATAAACGACGACATCACCGTCGCGGTGTTAACGTCTATTGCTTTTGAACACGCGAGAAATCGGGCAAAATAGGACACGTGGCTCGGAGGCGTTCTATTATGTACGATGCAAGGTACGTTTCAATTTTCTGTTTGCAGAAGATGATGGCTCAATATGTTCTTACTTTTTCAAACAATCAGAACTCAGGTTCTCTTAGGTTTCATATCAAACAAAAGCATGTTATATTTGAGTAAATTTAATTGTTCACGTGAAGGCTTTGAAAGCTTTGGTAAGTGATAGCAAGTTTATAAGACACCGCCAATAAGAATTATTCAAAGTCCTAGTCAAATACAAATAAGAATAGAATGTGTTTCTCACTTATTCGGGAAAACTAGAATGAATTCTCTCGCAATAAAGGGAGGAGTTACTTGTAACTTTAATGTTAGTATGATAAGGAGTGTATCGAATATAAGCTATCCACATACATTTGCGTTATACGCATGTATTTGTGATGGTTTTTTATGCTCTGAACACTGCATGCTGTGCGTTTGACTGTCAGCTTTCTTTTGTTTACTTGTTTGTGCGGTTCTAATTCTGCGTTTTCGAATGTCGTATTGAAAAGGAAGTGAAAATTAAGGTTCTGGACACATGGCTAAGTAAGAAGGGTATTACTATGCGAAAATTGGCGAAGCGGTTTGGAATTCATCATGCGAGTGTTAAAACCATCATTAATAAGTTTGGGGAACACTATTCTTTGGATGAGCTACCAGGAAGAGGCAGAAAACCCGGTTCTTCCAACCCGAAACTGGAGCAGAAAGTGGTATCTCTAATCATGAAGAACAAATCAATGTCAATACGTGATTTGGCCAGAAAAGCAGGAACTAGTGTCGGAATGATCCAGCGTATCAAGAGGCGAAACCACCTGAAGACCTAAAAGAAGCAGAAAATCTCGAAACAAAGTGCAGAACAGAAGAAGCGAGCAGCAAGGGCCTGGAAATTGTATTCGCGTCTTTTGCAGCGTCCGGATGCATGCGTTTTGATGGACGATGAGACCTATGTAAAGGAGGACTCAAAAACCCTTCCAGGTCCACAATACTTTACTGCCGTCGTTGGGGAGGATGTGAGCGATGCGGACAGGTCGATTCAAGTGGAGAAATTCGGTCGAAAGGTACTGGTATGGCAAGCAATATGTTCCTGTGGTTTGAAGTCAACCGTTTTTTACACTACCGGAACTATAAATGCGGAAATCTATCGATCTGAGTGTCTCCAGAAGAGATTGTTGCCTTTATATAAAAAGCATAGTACACCTCCACTTGTTGGCCGGATTTAGCGTCGGCTCACTATGCCAAAACCACTCTCAATTGGTTTGCGGAAAAGGGTATAGATTTCGTTGAGAAAAATATCAATCCACCAAATTGCCCTCAGCTTCGACCCATCGAACGTTACTGGGCAATCGTGAAGAGGGTCTTCAAGAAGACTGGTAAAGCAGCTGGGAACATACAGGAGTTCAAAAAAAATTTGGGCTCAAGCGTCCAAAAAATGCGATGCAACACTTGTCCGGAACTTAATGAAGAGCATTCGATCCAAAGTTCGAAAATCCGTGAAGGAATAACTTAAATTTCATCCGGTCTTAATTATGTTCAAGTTTAACCTCGTACAATAAAGGATCAATTTTTTGTATGAATAAAATATCGGTTTTCAACATAATTTGAAAGAAAGTTTGTGGATAGCTTATTTTCGATACACTCCTTATGTACGACATATGTACCATTGTAGCTAAATAAGTCAGACAGCAATGAGCTCTCCTTTCTGTTTGACTTAATCAAGCTTTAATAACCACTGATTGTCCTCATTATGCCATTGTATAAAGTGAAAAAAACGGATTGGGTAGGTTGATAGCAACCTCACTTATACGTATTCACAGGGATATAAAAAATATCCTTCCAACAAAGAATTGGTCAAAATAGCGAGCTATCTAACATGAGGATATCCCAATGGGCGGGAAAAGAGCCCCTATGTTGACACTGATAGCACTGGAGAGTTGGCATTCCCACTCTTCTCATCCAGAGTGCTACAATCGGGTGCCTTAATGGTCCCTCATTTCCCAGTATTAGCATTACATGTGTACATAATTATGTATATGTTTATATAAGAGAAAAACAAAGCAAGACTCTCGACTCTGCCTGATTAACGATTCCGGTAGCCACATTCATTCGCCTTGCATTTGTTCCGCACTCAGACTAGACTTTCGCGATCAACCAAGTATAACTCTATCAGCATGTCAACTAGTTGTCCAAATTCACCCACCCAGCGGTGTCCCTTAGTGGACCGAACGATCTCTATCTGACCAATCGCCGTTCCCGCGAGTGCCTTAAGTGAGGATCGATCAACATGGCACTACTGCCCATCTTGTTGTTTGATATCTGCAACAAGTGTCCATATTCCTTCTCCCACTGGTACTACTTGGAGTATGCGGCGTCAGCAATACTCACCGGAAGCGTACTCTACTACTTTGGTCGATACTTCTACTACCTCTTCAGTAAAGAAGCCCTGAAGGGGACGGAACAGCAACAGGAGCTGCTTAAATTCGACAATGACGACAATTTTTTCATAACGACGACGTCTGCAACGAAGAAGCCATCAACTGCAGATGTGACTCCTGCCAATGTGACTTCAGTAAGTCTTCATTCGTTCAACGAAAGTACATTGTCTGCGCCGTTCCCGGGCTGGATTTTCAACCGAGGTAGTCCTATGCAGCAAGGTTAACCACATGTTAGTACCATACAACATCAGTCGTTCGAAGGTTCGTTCAACACAAGTGCCAATAATTCCGGTACATTTTCGCCTTCGATCCGCAAGCTGGCCAACAAGAGCGACTTTATTGTAGATGAGAATGGACTGCATACTTATTTGAGGAAATCTCATACGAAGAGAAGAACCACAGCGCCTTCCTGGAGCGGATGAATACGTCTGGAAGCAGTTTGAAGATAGTTACAAGCTTTATGATATGTCTAATTTGCTGAAATTATACCTGTATCAGCTTTCACCTTCGGCTCCGCTGAGTAAACAGACTATGAAAGAACATAAGAGTGGACCATATAATCCAATCGATGCAGATGTCAGCTCGGAAGTCTTAAAGAAGATTTCGTGCAGTTATCAAACTATGTTGCTAAATTCAGAATGTGGATTTTTTCTTCCGTACACTCTCCAGAACGGCCAACTTAGAGGTGGCGACGTAGTGTTCCTGTCTTGACATTTTTTGGTGTCGGCTTTAATGTAGGTCTCATCGTCCATCACAATGCAGAACGGTTTTGTGAGCCACTCCCTGTACAGTTTTCTTGCACGAGTTTTGGCCACCGAGTTCTGTTCATCGCTCCGGTTCGGTGCCTTCTGGACCTTGTACACATGTAATCCAGAACGTTTCATTGTTTTCTGCACAAAACAAACTGAAATTTTCGCCTTTTTCGCAACATCCCTGATCGAAATATTGGGATAACGCTTAAATTGGTTCAATACCATCCTGGCCTTCTCCGGATTTGATGTGCCCCTTTTTTGCCACTACCATTTTCCGCTTGGTTGTCTTACGGTGCTTGAACGTTTTGATCACATGAGATACGGTTGAATGTGCGATTCCGACCTGTTTTCCGATCCATCGATGAGAAGCGTGTGGGTTTTCGAAGTGAGTGCCCAAAATTTGTTGGCGCACTATTTCTTCATTCGAAGCCATCACTGTAATCACTCGACCGATTTTCACGAAACTCATTACACAATTGACACAACACAATGAAATACATTCAATTAAAATTTCAATAATTTTTACCCACACGCTAAAAAGTTACGAACAACTGCGTGTGTCCAGATTTCATCGAATACAGACTTTATGTTTTGATGGACGACAGAACGTATGGGAAAGAAGATTCCATAACACCTCGGGACCTCAAGACTACACAGCTCTGAAAAATGTATATCATGCACATTAAAGGAGCGTCACAAAACATAAAAATTGCATTACACATCGTCGATAATATTTTATGCAAAAGCTCATCTTTGTTAGAATATTTTATCAAGTTGCTGTTCCGTGTGTAATGGAATACAATTTCAAATGCTGTAATATTTACATCATAATGAAAATTCAGATTTTTTTCTGTATACACTAGATCGGTTGGGGAGAGTGTCTCAATCGCAGATAAGACTGTTGAGACGAAAACGTTTGATGAGAAAGTGCTCGTTTGGCATGCATTTTGCACAAGTGGCTTGCAATCTTCCATTTTCTACATGAAAAGAACAATAAAAACTGAAATTTACCGAAACGATTGCTTGCAGGAGAAATTGCTTCCACTATGTCGAAAGCATGACATTTCTCCGCTCTTCTTGCCGGATCTGACAACTATACAGAGGTTTTCTGATAAACACGTTCATTTCGTTGAAACATATATCAACCCACCACTGTCCCCAACTGCGACCGATCGAACGCTTACTTGGCAATCGTCAAGAGGTATCTCAAAATAGGCGGCGGCTCACGCGAAAAATTGGTCAGCAGCGAACAGGAAGTGCACAAAATAAACTGTAGAACATAATGGACGGTATAAAGACTAAAGCTTATCATATTACTTAAATCAGAAAACTGATAAATTTGTTAGTTTAATTGATATTTTAACATATTAGGCTATAATTAAAAAATATTGGTTTTAAAATTTGCGTATTTTTCTTTAGTTTTATTCCAATTTCTGAATGTTTGAATGTTTATAACTACTTTTCGATACAATCCTTACTGAAGTCATTCTACATGTGATTGCCATTGACATTATCCAATGCAATTGAAAGAAATTACAAATTTTAGAAGTTATTGCATGTTGGGAACTAAGTGAAAAATATAGTTTCTTTATAATTTTGTTACTGACTTGCTGTTTTTACTTGACGTTGAAAATTCATGCAAACAATTCGGGTAGGCAAAATAGTTGTGGATGTCAGGTGTTATGTCTGATTTTAAAATAGGAACTTGGTATGAAGATAATGCATTTTCATTAAAAATTTTCCATTTTTATGAAATTTTCGGAATATTGCCAAAAGATTACGATTGTTACATACATTCCTTCTTAATTTAGTGTTTACATAACTAACAAAAGTTCTTACGGAAGATTTCATTTAATTTTCGGCTTTACGGTTATATTTTTTACGTGTAGAGCTATTAGCGGTGTGAGTTGGTTTGTTTGCCTTTTGATATAAAAGCACGCATCATTTTGTTTTCTATTTTTCAAATTCAAGCCCACTAAACCGATTTCATTATTAAAACTAGAATCGGTATGAAAGAACGAATCTATGAAATCAAACGTATCCAAAATTAATTTTGATAAAAGCAGATATGTCAAACATACATGCATACATTTCATGTGTCCTGAATTTGTGGCGCTTGGTATTCCGAAAAATCTCTGTTGTACTCAAGATCTAAAGGGTTGTTCCTTATAAATTTCCTTACTTTGACAGTCTCGAGAAAAGGATTGTACCAAATTCTAATACCAAGTTATCTTTGTTTGATCACTGAATAAGTTATCATTGATGCTGAATAAACAGCTTAAACAACAGAATGAATCACAAAAAAAGATGCTCTTTGAATATGACAATAATAACTGCGAACATCATGATAATAAATCCGGTATTGTAAGCTAATTTATTGAATTAGTTTCATATTATGTTTTCTGTTTGAAATCAAACTCTCACGCTAATATCTAAAATACGTCCTTTGATATAAAGCATAATGTTTTGTCTCAAAATATGCTGGTTATATTTATAATATTGCATTGTATGCTGAAAATGATAACATTTGATAACAAAATTAGTCATTGGTGATAACTAAATTGGTTATTCGTTAACAGGCAGAAATCAAAACGTCATCTTGGATAACAGAACTTGTTACTTATATTATACCAACGTTGTTATTTTCTTCTTTTGCTAGAGTTGCGGCCATATTGTTGAAGATACAAGTTTCAAATTAGTTGGCATTTATTCAGTGTCTTGCCAAATCGCCAAGAAGAGCTATGGCATTAAACAACACATAATAAAAAGATATTTTTTTTTATCAAAATGAGTTTTACATATCTCGAGTACTTTTTCAAAAGGACGTAAGTAACAAAATGTATACAAACGCGTTGTTCATGGCATGTTATTAAAAAATCATGTATATATGCCCACATTTGATGAACTTTCTGATGGATTATTTCTGACTAACTTTTTACAAAACGGTGTAAAATCACTTTTGCACTTTTTGGGAATAATGTACATACGCCGCTTGTGCTGAAAAGTAACTTGCGAATCATTGTTATATCATTTCAATGCATCTTAACGACGCGTAAGTAAAAGGCTTTATACCTCAAGGTTAAAAATTTAGATTTTGTTTAGTAAAAATTGATATTTTAGCAAAGATTTTTTACACCGTTTTGTTGCAGAAAAAACTAATACGTCATTTTGATAATTTCGACGTATCTTTGTGAAATATAACAACTTGACGTAACATTTCGACGTATCAACATTGTCATTTGCAGAATGACGTATCATTCTGACGCAAGTAACATGCCATCTATCATAGTGACTTATCAAAATGACGTATAATCTTTTTCTATTGCAGACCGTTGTAAGAAACATTTTTCCTAAAGGAAACATGAATTTTCACTTCTAGTGTAATTTTATGCACATCATGTAAATATCTTTAACCAATGTGTCATTCAGTGGAATTTAATTGGGATTAACATGTCTAGTTTTCAAGTAGGATTAAAAATAAATTCAAAAAATTTCAATGCTGATTTTCTCATTTTCGTCCAAATGTTACTTACGTCCATTTGAAAAAAGTACTCGAGATATGCTGGTCGAACGTCCTATCAGAACCGCACCTGCATCGCGATATTTCTCCATAAAACTCGGTCGAAGGCTGCTTGTCTCCAGTTACTCGAATGTCCCACACTTCAAGGTCTTGTTTTACTTTGTTTAACCACCTAGCTCGCTGCGCTCCTCTGCGTCTTGTAACGGTTGGATTCGAGGAAAACACCATTTTTGCGGGGTTGTTATCGGACATTCTTACAACATGTCCCGTTCATTGTACCCTTCCACCTTTGACGACTTCAGGATACTGTGTTCGCCATAGAGCTGCGCCAGCTCATGGTTCATCCTTCTCCTCACACATAGACCGCCAAGATAGTCCTAAGTACGCGTCGTTCGAAAACTCCAAGTGCTTGCAGGTCCTCTTCGAACATTGTCCACGTCTCCATGCGCATAGAGAACTACTGGTCTCATATGGTACACTTTGTG